>BQNB010062414.1:0-36084 GCA_026074375.1 Tanacetum coccineum | reverse complement strand
CATATATGTATATATGTGATGATATTTTGTAAATTTTGAGTATTGGGTATAATTGTAGGTATTTGTTGAAGCGTAAAAAAGTCTTGGTGGTTTCGGGAATGCCTAAACGTATTTTATCGCGAAACGTAAACGCTTTACGTAACCAATAAAAATAAAATAAACAACGTTAATAATTATCCTCAAAATAATTACTTAACACTTGCTTGATGTAAACATGTAATTGTTTGATGCCCATTTACATTGAACGATAATTGTTAGCTTACGCGATTTAACTTAACGATTACGATTTAAAAGCAAACGCGTACAATACTAAAAATAAATAGTGAATTTATTGACGACGTACAATGGCCTAAAACAGGGGGTGTTATACCCACCGAGTTTCTCGTCCTTAACCCCACTACCAGCTCCAAATGTGGTTTATTTACCCCCATAATCGCTTCCACATTCACCACCAGATCTCCTCATGAAACACCCCTTGCTAATTGTGCGTCCACTTTGGCTAATCCGGAACCTGTGGTTAGCCTCGCTTTCGTAGAAGCGAATTACAAAGCCCTCAAATCCCTATTAAGGGATTGAAGAAGGAAGGCACGCAACAATGAGGTTCGAGCAAAGTTGGAGTACTCTAGTGAAGAGTACGATGAAGAAATAGAGATAGACCCCAGCTAATGCTTGTTAACGAAACCACTTATCTTCTTCAAATAGGGTCCCCACGCGTTCGAAAACCTCGGGGTAAGGTGATGGAGTTCAAGGAGGTTCCTAACAAAGAAGGAAGCAAGGTGGAAAGGGAATCAGATGGGAGAAGACCATCATAGCGCGGGATAGATAACGGTGCGAGCCATGGAGGTAACCTACCTCCTTTGCTCGCAGCCCACCTGGGTACAACTAGGGGTGTAATCGAGTAGAGTCAAGTATTGCCAAGCTCGATCTCGGCTCGACCTATAATACTCGAGCTCGAAACTCAACTTGAGCTCGACCGAGCCTCAAAATTCAAGCTCGATCTCGGCTCAATTACTAAAACTCAAGCTCGAAACTCGACTCGACTTGGCTTGTATATATTCAAATAATCAAATATATGAAAAAAAAACACTAAAAATCCACCCACAACATGATTTAGCACCAAAGACCCAAAGTATATCAAAAGTTAAATGTTTACAAATTCTAGTTTAAATTCCAACAATAAAATAATGCAATGGTTTCCAAGGCTACCATAAAAAAGACTAGAAATATTATACTAGTCATCATGCATTCAAGCTAACAAAATGGTTATGGGGCTCGGGCTCCTGGACCGGAGTTTCTTGTTCAAGTAATGAAAAGGATGACCTCGATTGGCTTCTTCTCTTTCTGAAATGTATCATGTATACAAAAAATTAGCATACTAAAATTAAGTAAAAGATACGAAAAATAGCAAAAGATACTTCTTCTCTCTTTTTAGTCCATGAAGACTTCGACATCAATCTCCTCCACAAAGTAAGACTTCAATTGTTTCGAAAGCCAAAGATGCTCTATAATTATCAACCACTCTACTCCCCGCGCTAAAAGTAGCTTCGGAGGCAACTATTGTAATAGGAATAACAAGTATATCTCGAGCTATTCGAGAAAAAATATGATACCTTAAAGAATTTTCTCGCCACCAAGCTAAAACATCAAAAGATTTTGAATTATCATTACAAATATATACCCCATCTTCATGATAATTATCTAATTATGATTTTTATGTTTGAACACTTTCATTTTTCTTTACAAACTCATTAAATTCAGATCAACCAGAAGATGAAGCTTGGATTGTTACATTGGTGGTTGTCAAACCAACACTTGATTCACCACTTTGTTCACCACTAGAGTAATATTCACTTACATATTCATCGTATAACTGAAATGATGCATTCTCCACTTTCTTGATATTAGCTTCAAGTATATCTCCAAAGTACATTGTAGGAAAAGTAAACTTAGCAACCATCATTTTAGACCTACGATCTAAAACCGCAACAACGAACATTAGAAGGTTACACTCCTTCAAATATTTATCAAAATTTTCCTGCATAGACTTAACAATATCATAGAAAAACTTATCTTGACTAGGGTCGAAAAACAATTTATCCAACAACGCTTTAATTCGATGAACTTCATTGAGAAATAAGTTTGAAGTTAGATACTCACTACCTGAGATGATATTGGTGGTTGAATTAAAAACTTCTGATATGGAATACACTTTTTCTACGTTGATCCAATCTTCAATGCTTGGACAAGAAAGGTAGCGTGGCTCCCATTCTTGGAATCCTGGAAACACCTCTTTGAACTTTATTACAGTTGACAACTTGTGATATGTAGAATTCCACCAAGTCTTGCATTCAAGTACAAGCTTTCTTTGGGGAAATTGTAGTTGTTGCACAATCTCTCCAAATAACATAAGTCTAGCTTCATTTTGATTAATGAATTTGACAATATCATGTACGTTTTCAATAATATCCTCGATTTCGGAAAGACCGTCCTGTACCATAAGATTTAAGATTTGTGCACAACATCGCACATGAAATAACTTACCTCCACATGGTGGCTTCTTAAACCTTGAAAATGTTTCTCTTAAGTTCTTAATTGCTTTATCGTTGTTGGAAGCATTGTCGACGAAAATAGTGAATACTTTTTCCAATCTTTGAAACACTTGTAAAGATTATCAGCAATGTCAGTACCACGATGAGGAGGGGGTAAATGAATGAAGCTCCAAACACTTTTTTAATCGCCAATTAGAATCAACAAAATGCCCTGTGAGAACCATGTACTCTATTTTTTGATTAGTTGACTTCAACATATCGGTAGTTACGCTAATCTTATTAATGCCTTTCAAGTAATTCTTTAACTTCTTTTTTTCTCTATTTCATACACTTTTACGCAATCATTCTTGATGGAGGCTCGCGAGGTATACTCCTACTGAAGCATTCTATGTTGTTGCATCATATTAAATCCCCCTTCCTTGACAATAGTAAAAGGGTGTTCATGCATGAGAATCTAATGTGCCATGGATTCTCTCATTTTTATCATATCAAACTATAACAATTCGTATTTTTCAGGTCTTTATTTAACCTCGTACTTTTACTATTTATTTTAATTCCGCGCAAATTAACTTTTACGGGTAACCAGATAGGTTATTCTGCGTACGTCGTAACACGTACATTAAATATGAACCCGAATTTAGACTAAGTTTGGTTTACATGTTTTATGGATTTTGATCAATTTACATATATATTTTATATGTCGTACTTTTATTTTCCGTTTTTACGTAAACCTTGCACGTTTTGCCTTTTTAGCTCATACACGCATCACCTTTGCACCTTAGCTTTAGTTACTCTTACACTTAGCATTATACCTACCCAAAAACTAATACACACTCTTCTAATCCTATCTATTTGACACTTAGCATAGTTAATCTTATGACACCACCTTACTTACACTTACACCTCATACTACCCTATCTTACACCTCATGCTAAACTATCTTACACCTCATGTAACACTTTTTAAGTGTAGTTAACACTTTTCATCTAGACATCATCCATACTTAAACCTCACAACTTGCTTTCTTCCTCATTTCTCACACACAAAGATAGCTAAACACTCTCAACCTCTATTTTCTCCTCTCTTTTGGATGTGCAACACACCAACACCAATCTCATCATTTTCTTTGGGGTTTTCTTGAAGCATAGTAAGGGTTTTGCAAGAGTTTTTTGCTAGTTGATTAAGAGTAATCAAGGTTTAGAGTTTGATTTGGAAGCTTGGGAAAATTTAGTTGGTGGTTTTAGATTAATAGTTTTCTTGTTTTTACTTTATTTTCACCACTCAATCCTTGTAAGGAAACATGTACATTCTGTATTTTTATACCTTTAACATATTATTGCATGTTACATATATGTATTTTCAAAAATTGTACCTTGTACTTAGGAATTAAAACAAGAAAAACCTAGAAATCATGCTTGTATAAATTATTTTCTGTGACAGTTTTTAGATCAGTAGATAAATTGAATTTCTAAGAAAAATTGGTATGTATTCAGTGTTGGAGAAAAATATGTAGTTGTAGGTCTATGTATTAGCTTTGATTCTCCGGGTGGCACATGTCGTGACGATGCCCGATGATTTAATTAGAAAATAAACGGTAAAAGTGTTCCGGATTTACACACCAGATTTCAATCAATAAAAACTCATAGATTTAGATATAACCACTTGTTCGGGTAAGAAGAGAAAATGTAGTAGACACGTAAACTTAAACACGACGATTCGAATCAACAAAAACGGACGTGTAAACTAGGAGATACGACCTTTTTCGTGAGACACATACCAGTTGGAAACTCACTATTTGGGACAGCATGGGTATTTTAGTCATTTGACACATTATATATAAAAAATGAAGTGGTAGGACCTATATATATGATTAGTAGACTCAAATACCTTTCCGTAAGCATAAAAACCGAGTCGTGAGCATTTACGGTTATGGAGTTATTGTCGTTTTTGTCGAGATAAAACTTATAAATAAAAACTGCACTATCATTTTGGGCTTATAAATATCTATAAAATTGTCTATATTAGTTATTGTTGTTTTATAAACTTTTAAATACTAAGTACAAGTGTATAATCAATATATATAACTTTAAAAAACTCATTTGCATATTTACGTTTATTATCTATAAAACATAAAATGCACCATTATATTCTAGGTTGGTTTTAGGAGTTTCGCGGCTTTCCGTTATCTTATATTTCATTACTTGATATCGTTTTGCTTGAGGTGAGATTCATAACCCTCGCTTTTACTTATTTCAAATGCTTTGAACTATTTTTGGGTGAGAATACATGCTTGTTTATTTATGAACTTACTGAACTTTCACTTGCTTACTACATGACTTGAACGTATTACGACTTATTACGAAACGAAGAGTTTCAAAATCCCATTTTTACGTGCTCATTACTAGTCTTTGAACTACTAAAATTCCATGTCTGCTTTTACTTTGGACACAAGTACTTACACTTATATTTACAGATTGCCTAAGTTACCACTATTGCCAGAAAGTCCCTACTACCACGAACCATTAATTACTTCGCGTAAGTAAACACGAATGTTGTGACTATATCTATTGGGATTGACATCCCTCGTCCGTGTTGACTGATTAGGCAAACAAACGCATTGTATTTGAGAACTCTAGGTAAAATGAAAAATTACATACTAGGGCAATCATTGTAATAACTTATAGAAAATGGCGTTAACGTTTCGGGATCATGAGCTTAGTGCAATAGTAAATATTTTCCTTGTATGTGTTACAATAGTCACTGATTACTTGAAACCTTGTGTTCCACTAATCTGCTCACAGAAGCACTACTTTGATTACTGAAACATTACTTAGTTTACTTAAACATTGTTTTACTTACGTAAACCTATGAACTCACCAACTTTATGTTGACGCTTTAACATGTATTTTCTCAGGTTATTAATTGCATTTGCTTGGGCATCCATTGGAGCATTTAGAGTCGAGCATGGCATTTTCATCGTTTTCTCAAAGATTTCCATTTTTACACATAACTTTAGAACTTATACTTTAGTTTTTATTATTATCGATGTATTTTGAAACATCGTACTTTTATCTAAAATTTTGAATGGAAATCAAACGTTATTTTCAAACGACTCATTTAGAGGTCGTTCTTTATGACTTATACTTTGTGCTATGAAGTAGTACCCCTAGTTACCTTCCTCTATTATTCGAATTTTGGGGGTGCTACTTCTATCTACAAGAGTAAGAGTCACAACTGGTGACATGCTATATGGATCAACTACTTGTAAAGTTATCATTTGTTGTTGCTTTTGAAATATAGCACGTTTGGTGCAACATTTTAAGTGCCTTCCAAAGTGAGCAATACTTTCGCTTGCAAGTACAGAGAGTTTAAGGGGAGGGAGTGTCAATAACCTATAGAGGTATCCTTAACAATACATTTTTTATAAATATATGTTATTTGGCTTAATTCGTACACCCTTTGATACTAAAAGCGTTTATAACGTTGTTTCAAAATCATAATGAATAGTAGTTTCATGTTTACAAAATGTATGCCACGATAATGCCTTAATTTGTATATCATTTTATATTTTAAATGATTTTATAATGCCGTTTTAAAATCATAATGAATAGTAGTTCCACTTTTTGCCAAAGGTATATAAGGATAATGTAATGTAAGGTGTTGTTTGTTTTTCTGAAAAAGTGTTTCTTGATCACTTATCTCTACATGCGGCAAGAGAAAGGGGGATAAGTCTCTTTGTTTTTTCTCATATGTAAAAGAATATAATATGTTCTTTTTGCTTCAATATTGCAGACAAAAATAACATCTTCTTCAAGAAACCAAACTCTACATCTCACCTTTATATTATCTCCTCTCAACCATCATTTCCACCTCCCACCTTCTCAGCCGCGAGCCACTATATCAGCTGCTGGCCACTTCCAGTCGCCACCACTATCCAATCACCATATTCATTGTCTTGTTTAAGCATGTTGGTTTGTAAAGATCTAGGGGTTTTAGAGGGGTACCAAGACCTTTGTTGCCTGCTATGTTGTCTATTGCTAATCTAAGTGCATGACAAGAAGCTCCATCTGTCACTCAACATCAACCCTCATCTAGTGTGGTACCACCAACACCACCTACAACACAACGTATACCATCTGAAGCCACAGCTATTCCACCTCTATCTCAACCTGCACCACCTACACCTATTGCTGAAACAACCAATGCATCCCCCTCACCTACACCTTCACCTGCACATGTGGCTATAACATGAACCTCTAATGAGGTGTGTGTTTGGATATTTTTATTTATGTGTCACAGGTATTGGTTTTCATTATTTTATGGCTTTTTAATAATATTTTATTATATCATAAAAATTGGATTTTGGATATTTGATTAAGTAGCTTTGTGACCTTTGTAGGCTTTTTATTTATATATAGATTAAGGTAAAAAAGCTTTACAGTTTAGTGAAAAAGCGAAAAAGAATAAAAAAGAAAAGGAAAAAAGTACTTTAAAAGCACAAAAATAATTGGGTTTTTTTTGCAGACGAAAACTTTAAATGCACCTCTTCTACTACAAATATGGTTTGCAGATGAAGATACAAAACCTCTAAAAAACAAACGAAACCTAACTCTTAGGGTCTGTTTGGTTAGACATAATGGACTGATGAATGAATGTAATCAACGATGTAATGAAACTAACATAGCGATTGAATAAGTAACTACTCTTCCATTGACCTATTTGGTTGCCATATAATAATGGAATATAGTATTACGCATGTTATTTGGTATGATGCAATGTTCATTGGAAATGAATGAAATCAATGAAATATAAAAACACGTGACTTCATGTCGTAATGAAATAAAAAAAAATAAATAAAGAAAAATGATTTGTATGCTTAAAACACGAACCTAAATATATATCTAAAGATTTAATTGGTGCATTTTAAAAAGTGATTGGTGAAAAAGTATGAGAAAAAAATAAATGTAATACACTTGTTATGAAATCTATCTATATATATATATATATAAAGATTTAGTACACCAAATTTAATTTGGAGTATTTATGACTTAAAACCATTATGACCCATAAACGATTTCGCTCTCCAGTTGCTCTCTAATTGAATATTTCTGGCAGTTTTAGAGATGTGAAGCATCATCCATGGGGTTACAAAATCATAGAATCTGCCATCTATAAATGAGTTAGGAATGTGAAGCATCATCTGTGGGATTTGAATTTTTCTAATATATTTACTTTGCTATGAAGATAGTGGTGGCATGTTGTTTGTGGTGACTGACATTGTTTAATAGTGTTGAAGTACATCAACCTAATTTGTCAGATTTTCAAATTGGCCCATTTCGAGCGGATTTTTTGCATTTTGTTTTTCGGCTCATTCGTGGCTACCAGAAATGTACCATTCACTGGAAAGCAGAAACCATTATGCCAAAGTGGTATACTGGATGTACGTAAACACATCTTTTGTGGTTTGTAAATTTGTTTATTGCTTTATTGTTTCTCATAAGTAATTGCATTTCTTTGAGGCAGTTTTCTACCAACTTTGTTGCTATATTTAGCAGCCACAGTCATGCCCCCAGAGTTATATGCATCGCAGATTGCAGCTCATGTTACGGTATGTTCCAAAAGAAATAGTTATCTGAACGAGTTCTTGCATCATTATTTTAGGTTCAACAAGATTTGACCTTATACATGGAGAGAAAACTATTTATTAACACTATTTAATCATTTTTATTGCTAGCATTAACCAACCCGTTTTCATGCTAATATGCTCATATACTCCACACTAATTACTAAAATTTAGATTTTGCACAAAAACTAAGCCCGATGCAACGCATGGCTTCGACACGCCTAGTTAATAAATTAGGTTTAACTTTAAGTCTTCTTTGTAGGCATAAATATCAATGTCAAAATTAAAAAATAACTATGTAATAAATCGGTGGTAATAAACATAATGAAACTAATGAATAAAGTCAATAAATCATTTCATTAGAAAACTCAAAATAAACAAAATATTGTATATATATACTATGTTTAGAATAAAACGTTACCTTAGCAGCAGTGCTACAGTTCTTCTTTATTTGGGCTCCCACTTTGAGCCGGCCCAATTGGTGGGTTTTTTTTAAGTAGGCAATAAAAAAATAAAAAAAATGGTTGGCACAAAATAGGGGAAAAAAATTACTACAAAAGTATCGATTTATTCAGATAAAAAAATACCCACGGAAATATCTTCGATACCTAATAACTTTAAAATAACCGACAGAGTCACAAACGTAAAACTCTATATTGGATTAAACGGTGTCGTTTTACGCCACTAAAAACCATAAGCCCAAATATATAACACATATTTACCCAAATCCCATAAAATTATATTAAAAAAAACCCATATAGCAAAAAAAAAAACTTTTAAACATGAGGCCCAACACATAAGCCATATAAGAAAAAACAACAAACTATTAAATATGAGACCGAAAAAATAAACCCCACAAAATAAAAAAAATAAAAAAATTAACGGCGCGCAACAACGCGCGGGACATAAGCTCATATAAGAAAAAAAACGAACTATTAAACATGAGACCGAAAAAATAAACCCGCACAAATATTGCAATGCTTCTGACATACATACGATTTTATAAAAAACGAGCAAAATATTGCAATACTTCTGACAATGGCATCAAAACGATTTTATAAAAAACCATAAGCCCAAATATATAACATATATTTACCCAAATCCAACAAACCTTTAAATATAAAATCCAACACATAAGCTCATATAAGAAAAAAACAAACTATTAAACATAAGACCGAAAAAATAAACTCGCACAAAATACAAAATACAAAAAAAAATCGCCCTGCAGAAATGCGCGGTCGTCGTTTAAGGCACACATGATCCAATAAAATTGTATTAAAAAAAAATAACCCTTATAGCAAAAAAGACAAACCTTTAAACATGAGACTCAACACACAAGCCCATATAAGAAAAAAACAAACTATTAAACATGAGATCGAAAAAATAAACCCGCAAAAAAATAAAAAATAAATAAACAAATAAAAATAAAAATAATAACGCCGCGCAACAACGCACGAAAAATTAACGTCCCACAACAACGCGTGGGTAATCATGCTTGTTTTTATACCATTTGTTTTCAACTTTCGATTCATGCCGAACACTAGAAAATATTTCTTTTGCATTTGGCCATGAGAAAAACACTTTTTTTATATTTGGTGTAATAACAAAATCCATATGATGATATCTTTAGGACCGTATCTAAAATATAAATACACTGTCTTCTCTTCTTCTATTCTTCTCTCTCTTTTCCTTATTTCTCTCTCCATCTTTCTTGAAAGATCTTATTTTTCTTATAATTTATTCTCTTCACATAAATTGCTTCAAGGGTTTTGAACATCATTAAAAACCCACAAAAACCCATATTTTGATTTTACATGAAGATCTAAGAATTTGTGTTTCTTGATTCTTTTCTTGTTTTTAAGAAAATATGTCTCAGACTCACTGGGAAGCTGATAAAATGTAAGTTTTATGCTTTAAAGCTTATGTTATGTTTTTAGATTCATTCCCTTGTTGCTTTTAATTTGTTTTGTGATTTTTATTTTATTTTAAACCCAATTTAGGATTTTTGTTTTGTTTTATACTGTTTTCTTGTTGTTAGGGTTTGTTCTTTTAGCTATTTTTTATATAAATTAATTAACTTAATAATGATTGGTTTATTTATCTTGTATTAGTGTTCTTGATAATTTTTTATATATTTTTATATTGAAGTTCTTATTTTGTGCTTTAATTGATGATTATAAAATGTTTATTGTAAAAGGGTTTTGATTGAAATTGGGTTTTAAGATAGATCCCCTAATTTTGATAGGTATATTATGTTAAGTTAGGTACTTTAAGGACTTTGGGTAGCTTAAAATATCTCTTTATGTGTAAAGTTTCGAGCTTTATTGTGATTTCTGACTGATGAAGATTTTGATTTTGTTTGGTTAACAGGTTAGATGTTTATATACACGACTATCTAGTAAAAAGGGATTTAAAGGCTTCGGCTCAGGCGTTTCAAGCCGAAGGAAAAGTCTCTTCTGACCCTGTTGGTAAGGATTTTTTTTGGAATGTGCGGTTTGTTAAAGGGTATTTCAGACAATTGGGGTATGCTGTATTAGCTTATTTTAAGGGCTCACGGGCTTATTTAAATTTAGAAAAGTTTATAAGGTCATTTTTTTCTGTACTTCAATAAGCCATAAGTTCAACTTGATATTCTCATAAGCCGAATAAGATGAGCTTATGAGCATTTTCAGCTGGGTTTAACCTAATAGACCCGGAAAATTATCTAATCTATACACCCCCTTAACTTGCATTATATGTTTTAGGAAGTAAGAACTGGCATTTTATTTTGAAACAATGGTTCTATAATGTTTGCAAAAACGTTGCAGCTATTGATGCGCCTGGTGGCTTTCTATTCGAATGGTGGTCGGTGTTTTGGGACATATTTATAGCGAGGACTAACGAGAAACATTCAGAAGTTGCAGCCTCTTACATTGAGGTTAATCTTCAGATCATTTTTACTTGTATTTATAACTATTTACCTTGTGGTCTCTATGTACATTCACATATGTAGTTCTATACATAAATAAGTAAGTTTAATTGCAGACTCAGTTAAATAAAGCACGAGAGCAGCAACAACAGCAGCAGCCGCAACAATCACCACATCCGCAACAGCAGCAACAACAACAGCACCAGCAGATGCAAATGCAACAACTTATATTACAACGCCAGGCTCAGCAACAACAACAGCAACAGCAGCAGCAGCAACAGCAACAACAAGCACAACAACAGCAACAGCAGCAACAACAAGCACAGCAGCAGCAACAAGTGCAACAACATCAGCAGCAGCAGCAACAGCAACAAAGGAGAGACGGGGCTCACCTTCTTAACGGGGCAGCAAATAGGCTTGTTGGAAACGATCCTCTTATGAGACAGAACCCCGGAGTTAATGCTATTGCTACTAAAATGTACGAGGAGAAGTTGAAAGTGCCGCTTCCAAGGGATTCTTTAGATGATGCAGCTATGAAGGTATATTCTTTGAAGTCAGAAGTTCTCTTTCAATATATTTGTAAAAGATATTCAAGGAATTTTGATAACTTGCGTTTAATTTAGTAACGTGTCTTTTGATGGGTGGTGGGAATACGAAGTTAAAATAGTTAGATTCTATAAGGTCCTAGTTTCACGTTCATTGAAAAAAGTTCCAAAATTATGTAAGTAATTTGATTACGTCACATCCATTAATAATTAAACGCCAGAAGTAGGAAAGGGAGCGATATATAATTAAGTACATAATTCTTATCAATCTTCAATTTTGGTAAGTAAGCATTTTTTAAGTGACATGTCTTTCGATGGGCGGTGGAAATGTGAAGTTAAAACAGTTAGATGCTATAAGGTCCTAGTTTCAAGTTCATTGAAAAAGTTCCAAAAATATATAAGAAATTTGATTGCGATTACGTCACCAATTCATAAATAAACGCCAGAAGTAGTAAAGAGAGCGGTATATAATTAAGGTACATGATTCATAAAAATCTTCAATTTTGGTAAGTAAGCTTTTTTATGTGACAACTTTTTTGATATTCTTAGCAGAGATATGGTGAGAATGTCGGTCAGCTTTTGGGCCCGGACCAAGCATCAATTTTGAAGTCTGCTGCAGCAGCTGGTCAACCTTCAGGGTAATGTGGTTATATAAAGTCGTGTATTTTAGTCACCGTTTCACGTACTCATAATCGAAAAAGAAATCTTGATTCTTTTGGTACACACTTTTGGGAGTAGTGATGAATATTATGAAATAATTACCGAGCAGTTGCCTAGAATGTGTTCCGTTTTGTGTGTTTAATTGAACTCTACAACTACTTGATGTTTTTGCAGGCAAGTTTTGCATGGTACTGCTGGCAGTATGTCGCCTCAAATCCAAGGTCGGAACCAACAACTTCCAGGCTCTACACCAGTGAGTACTCATGCTATGAATATATTGAGTTCAAATGTACTTATTCCAAGATTTATATTGATATAGAAGTTTGACTTATGTTGACCCACACTTTAATAGGAAATAAAAACAGAGATGAATCCAATCTTGAATCCTAGAGCTGCGGGTCCTGAAGTATCATTAATCGGTATTCCTGGTAACTTTGACTTCATGGAAATCTTTGTACATTAAGTATGCTATTGACTATTCATGTAACTGAAAAAAATGAAATTGCACTTTATAGGATCAAATCAAGGTGGTAATAATCTGACATTAAAGGGATGGCCTCTCACGGTAACTGAAAGCTGATTAATTTGTATCTTTCAAATATAGAAAGTCAATGTTCTAACTTTATAAGCAACATATATGGTTATAGCAGGGATTAGATCAGTTGCGGTCGGGTCTAATGCAGCAACAGAAGTCATTTATGCAAGGCTCGCAACCGTTTCATCAGCTACAAATGATGTCACCACAACATCAACAACAACTTCTGTTAGCACAACAAAACATGACATCACAATCAGCTAATGATGAAAGCAGACGGCTGAGAATGCTTCTTAATAACCGGAGCATGAGTATGGGCAAAGATGGTCTTTCTGCTTCTGTTGGTGATATTCCGAATGTTGTATCTCCGATTCCCGGTCTACCTCGTGGAGATACAGATATGTTGCTCAAAGTAATCATTTATGCCAATTATTGTTTTATATTCATATTTGTAGTCGCGAACGAGCTATGTTTTGTAACTCACTTTATTTGATTGTTTTTCAACGTAGTTGAAAATGGCTCAGTTACAACAGCAGCAGCAGCAACAACAACAGAACGGTAACCAGCAACAACAGCAGCAGATTCATCATTCTCTTTCGGCCCCACCACCCCAAAATTCAAATCTCGGTCTTCAACAAGAAAAGATTGTCGGTGCCAGCAGTGTGGGAGACGGTAGCATGTCAAACTCTTTTAGAGGAAACGATCCGAATGGAAGAAAAAGAAAGCAGCCCGTGTCATCATCTGGACCTGCCAACAGTTCTGGGACGGCTAACACAGCAGGACCATCACCAAGCTCAGCACCCTCAACACCATCAACTCATACACCTGGAGACGTGATATCAACTTTGCCTCATAATGATGGTTCTTCAAAGCCTTTAATGATGTTTCGACCTGATGGTCCCGCAACTCTCACATCTCCATCAAATCAATTGGTGAGTGTGACATGTGCGTCATATCTAAGCGGGGTTCATTTTCTTTTGTAGTTCTCATATTGATTAATTCTGCAGTGTGACATGGATCGTTTTGTGGAGGATGGATCTCTTGATGACAACGTGGAGTCTTTTTTATCCCATGATGACACGGATATGAGGGATACGGTTAATCGTTGTATGGATGTTAGCAAAGGTGAGGTTATACATTATATAGTCAACATCGACCCGTTAAGTTTCTCACAAACCATATGCTCCTTTTCTTGTCAGGGTTTACATTTACGGAAGTTAACTCTGTACGAGCTAGTCAAAGCAAGGTTGTTTGTTGCCATTTCTCTTCAGATGGTAAACTACTAGCTAGTGGCGGGCATGATAAAAAGGTATCGCCAACAGTTTTCTTTTTGAAAGAGAACTGATGACAAGTTTTTTTCTTCATAGAAGTCTCGGGTTAAATTTTTGGAAATTTCATTGTACTAAAGTAATTTATATAAAATCCCACTAGGATTTCATATATACGCTAGTAATGCATTTGGATGTTGTGATGCAGGCTGTATTGTGGTACACGGATTCTTTAAAGCCGAAGACGACACTTGAAGAGCATTCGTCATTGATCACAGATGTGCGTTTCAGCCCAAGCATGCCCCGCCTTGCCACATCATCCTTTGATAAAACAGTTCGTGTTTGGGATGCTGACAATGTTAGTTGATTAAATTATTTTGCGCTTATGTTTCATCTTTAAAGATGTTTGCCCACCTACTGACTTTGATTCGACTCTGCAGCCTGGTTTCTCTCTGCGTACATTTATGGGGCATTCTGCATCTGTGATGTCGTTAGACTTCCACCCAAATAAAGATGATCTAATCTGTTCGTGTGACGGGGATGGGGAGATACGGTACTGGAGCATAAATAATGGTAGCTGTGCTCGTGTATTCAAGGTATGCTTATTGAAGAAACATTGGTTGTATGTTATTTTCTTGGATCAGGGAGGAATGACCCAAGTGAGATTCCAGCCACGACATGGAAGATTTTTAGCAGCTGCTGCAGAAAACATGGTATCTATACTCGATGTGGAAACTCAAGCAGTTAGACATTCATTACCGGTTCGTTACTACCCGCTCCTTTATTTTTATTCCTTCACTCCATGGTACTATTTTATAATATAAATGATGGTTTAGGGACATACAAAGCCGATTTATTCTATTTGCTGGGACCCGAGTGGTGAGTATTTGGCATCAGTTAGCGAGGACTCGGTTCGTGTCTGGTCTATGATGTCAGGAAACGAAGGGGAATGTGTACATGATCTTAGCTGTAACGGAAATAAGTTCCATTCCTGCGTTTTTCATCCTAGTTATGCTTCGTTATTGGTCATCGGCTGTTACCAGGTTAGTGTCGAATCTTGATAGTTTATCATATAGGCTAGAGATAATTACATAGGGTCCCTGTGGGTAGCATAAATATACGGAATGAGTTTTGATATTTGTGCCTACTAAATAAGCCTAATAACAAGCCTAACCACATTATCATGACAAATGTCTTCATTTTATTAGTGGAACAAACTTTTAATATTTTCCCTGATTTATTCTTGACATATATAACTGCTTCTCATATTTTAAATTTCTTTTTGGCCTTTCATTATCTTCGTTCCTATTCTCTCATGCCCCGCCCACAGATAATTTTTTTTAATTAATTCACCTCATAATACAATCAACAATTTAAGTTGATGAAGAATCTGTAAAGTACGTATCCTAACATTATAAGGGCCCTTTCGGGTTTGACTTCAAGTTGAGATCATATGTCGAAAAATGGATATGTGTAATTAATTTTGTCGGATTCTTTCCAGTTTCCACCATCAACACCAATAAAATTAGAACATCAGTATATGTAATACTGATTTAAATGAGGTTTTTTGTGACGTAGAAATTCTGTTCAGAAAGTGGCCAAGTGGGTGACGAGTATGATTCTTATATTGGATATGAGATGCAGAGAGGTGAAGGAATTAATGAGGGTACATTAGAAATAATAAAAAAGATTTAACTCAAATTTAAATTAAGATACAAATGTACCAATCATATATTTAGGTTTACTTTTAGGCATAACAGTTAGGCCTAAAAATCATTTTTCATACGAAATTTGTCCCTCACCGATACTTAGTTACGGACCTATGGATATGGTCTGGAGAAACACTGTTTGTTTGATATTTGGTCCCTCGCCAGCCACCTTATAGGGACCAAAATGTGAAAGCAAACAATGTTTCTGAGTATAGTTGTGTACCCTATTGAATAATGTAAACTCAAAGTTGACATGGTAATTAATTTTATTTGTTTAACGCAGTCTCTGGAGCTGTGGAACATGTCAGAGAATAAGACGATGACGTTGTCAGCACATGAGGGACTGATTGCTGGTTTGGCATTGTCTACAGCTACAGGTTTGGTTGCTTCCGCTAGCCATGATAAGATTGTTAAACTTTGGAAGTAAAAGAACGAAAAACATAAAACAGAGATGTTGTATGATTTGTTTTCTGTACTCTGCTCGTGGAGTCATATGTTTATATTTTAGAATGTTGGAATCTAGTGCACGCAGAATTCGTGATATCATTAGTAATGGAAATCAAGCTGCATGTTTTTATGTTTTTTTATCCATTAGTCCGTATGTCGTTTCTTTTTATTGAATACCGAGCAAGAGCAGTTCAAGAAAAAAATGGTGGCTCATGTTACACCAAATGGATTTTTCAAAGCACGGTGTAAGAAGGCTTTCCGGCGCTATTGCATAGTGCCTGGAGTTATAGCTTGAAGTTTTGGTTATAATGCCGAGACAAGTGTTTTTTTTATTTGTATGAGAGATCTGTTAAAGTAAATACCGTACCTTGAGTCTAGGGTGCGTTCCCTGCCCTCTTGGTGAAGTATCCTTTTGAATTACCTGAAAGTAAGAAAGAATACCCGTTAACTCGCCCCGGGTATTGACCCAGGACCAAGCTCGGGCGTAAGAGTAAGTGGGTGAATATGAGCCGAAGGGGCTGTATATGGGAGCCGAGGAGGCTATAGTAATAAATGTGTGTGTGTGTGTGTGCAGTAAATGCTGTGCTTTGAATGGTAAATACGGGGATATTTATACTAGTCAAAACACTGTAGCGATGTATGGTTTCTGGCATGTAGATGACGACCCTTTCGTCATGTCTCTATCGCCTTTGTCTTAGATGGTGACATCTCTTTAGTTGACGTCACAGTTTATCGTGCAGTCACTATCTTTCTGTGTTTATGGTGACGTTATCTCTTTGATGACGTTGCCATGTAGGTCTCTGAAATAAAGTCAGCGCTTTGTTGTTTACTATGCTGACGTCATGTACCCGTTCGGAACTTCGTGACCCGTTCGGACTTGAATGGCCTGCTTGGTCTGGAATGATTCGATTGGGCTTGAGTGGTTCGCTTGGGCTGTGTGTGAGCCGAGGGGGCTATTAGCCTGTCCGGCATATACGCGGACATGTCCCCCCAGTATGGCTTTAAGAGTTGTAAACTATTGAAGTCATACTTGAGGTGCTCATCTGGAAGTGTCCTGAGACGGTGATCCTTGTTTCTTTCTTGCTCTATTCATCCTCCTTTTCTCTTCTTCCTATTCCTCCTCTTTTTTTTTTTCTTTTCTTTGGTATGAAACAAAATTCATAATTATTAGGAGTTGAGATCCATTTGTCTTCTTGATGTATGGGACAAAATCATAATTACAGTGGGTTAAAAACCCTTATAACTTTTCCTCGTCCCTTCATCCGGTGTGTACACGTGTTGAGTGATTTCCCATCAATGGTCACGATTGGGCTTTGACAGCTGTTGTGTGTGGTTTGATGAACCCAAGCCCATTTGGGGCCTATAAATAGTCCGTGGTCACTTATTTTTTACCGTGTGTAAAAATTTTGAAATCATAGCCGAACGTCCCTTGCCTGCGAGATAATTATCCGACTCGTCCAGCCGTCTTTTCCTTTATTGTGATCAGGTATACCTTTCTTCCCTTTTTGACTTTGTAAGTTGCCTCCCCTTCGGATCTTTGAAAATGTCTGACGTGGAACGAGCTGACATGGGGTCGCAAGCCGAAGCCTCTTCGTCCAGTATGGGTTCTTATATTTCTATCATGAAACCTTCGGATGTGAAAGCCCTCACTCGTAAATATAAAATTCCTAGGGATCTACACCCTGTTGCTGTTTCTTCCGAATGGACCATGGACCGTCTGACTGATGAGTATATTGGTCTCTATGAGCAGTATTTTGAGTTTGCCGGGCTAAGGGTACCCTTTTCGACCTTTCTTCTTGCTGTGATTAGGCACTTTCATGTACATATCTCCCAATTAGTGCCACTGGGTTTGACCCGATTGACCTTATTCGAGTTGTACTGTCGAAGCCTTAACATCGTCCCTTCGGTAACTTTGTTCCGGGTTTTTTATAAACTTAGCAAACAAGGGGATTGGTTTTCATTCGAGAAAAGAGCCGGTAAAGATTTTCGAGGTAAGATTTTGAACGAAACATTCTCTTGTATGAAGAAATGGAAAGGGCGTTTCTTTTTTATTGATCGAAGAGCCATTCCGGATGCTATGTGCTGGAGACATCATGATTCGGATATAAGTGACCCTGCACCCAAAGATGGGTTCGATGAGGCTGATGTTATTACTCTGACCAACCAGCCTATTGATATTCGTGGTATTCCGAGCGGGTTGCTTTTTAGTGCTGGGTTGGCTATCACTTGGGAGTTTCCTAAGTTCCGTCCTTTGTTCAAAGATCCAGAGGGCAATGGTAATGAGAGGGCACTTATCTCCTTTATTTATGTGTTTGCGACTTTGTATATATTCCTTTATTTTCTCACCTGTGTGTTTTTTTTGTAGTTGTTACCATGTCGGAGTACGTACGTCTTCCTTTTCTTTCTGGAATGACTATCGAGGCTGGGGAGGCCTTGACCAAACAAAACGTCATCCCTCAACATACTACCACTCCTCTTAGTGCCGATGAGCAAGTGCCTGACAAGACGGACTCACAACAAAAGGTTGAGGCCTCAGATCCTAAGATAGTGGCAACTAGGATAAGGAAAGCGAATGCTGCTGCCAAGAGAAAGGCCGAGAAGCACAGGGAGTCCGAAGGTGCCGGTGGGTCTGAGGGGAGTTCGAAGAGACGTAAAGAAAAGTCTTCTGATCACATCCCTTGTCCTACTCCTCTTCGGACTATAGAGGCGGTTACTTCGGATGTTTCTAGGGGTGACAATGTGGTTTCCCCTACTCAGACTCAGGGAGATAATTTGCTTGAGATTCCTGCGCATGACTCTGCTAATACCACCACTCGTCCTTATGAAGAGCATCACGATGAGCACTCAGGGGTTCTTGGTAATAGAGATGGTAATTTTGATGATGATGTGGATGAAGAGATTGATCTTGAGGGGCCGGATAGGCATGTTAGTGACACTACGGAACGGGTTGTTATTGAAACTGAGTCAATCCCCACTGCTGCAACCCGTCCGGATAATGGGAAGTCTATTGCCCAGGAGGAAACTCCTATGCCTGATCCCCCTCCGCAAGGTGTGTCTTTTATTTCCCCTTTATTTTCTTAAGTGTTTTATTCTTCGCACCCTGTGTTGCTAATAGGTGTTGTTTCGCAGGTGTTGGTGCCGATGGGGCCGGGTCTTCTTTACCTCCATCTCTTTTTGTTCCGTCTTGGGGGATTCACCAGAGGAGCCGAGTGACCACTCCGGAGGAGTGCCGTGATTTGATGGTCAACCTTATTCCTCCTGGTGTTCGAGAGGAGATGAATCTTTTGGACAATAATGTTGTTTTGGACAGAGCTTGGTTCTCCTTGGCCCGTGGTGCTATGGCACAGGCCCACGCCCTTTGTCAGTTTGAGTCTCTTTATGACACCCATCATGCCCTGCAAGAGAGTCTCGAGACTACACGAGGTCAGCTTGTTCGGACCCGAGAGGATTTTAATGTCGTTCAAAATTTCTACAATACTTTGTCTGAGAAGCATAGGAAACTCCGCGAGGAGCATGCCCAGTGTTCTGAGGGTCTTGCTGTTGTTCGGGCCGAAAAGAATAGCTTGATGGCTACTAATGCCGAACAAACCCTTCGGATCAAAGAGTTGGAGCAACAATTGAAAAGTGTTCATGAGGTCCATTCTTCTGCTGTGAAGGACCTGGAAAGCCAACTTGCTCAGAAAGACTCTGCCTTGGTTTATGCTGAAAGGATTTCTGGTGAGAGACTCTCGGAAAATGAGGGGCTCAGGGCCCAACTCGCCTTTGCCCAAAAAGAGAAGACCGATGCTATTAGGAAGCTTCTTCCCACTGTGGTGGAGCGTCTCCTACAGAGCCATGAGTACAAACAGAGTCTCTCCGTTCCTTTCAACTTCGCGCTCCAAACTGGATGGGGGCAAGGTCTGGCTGAAGAGAGGTCCGAAAAGGAGCTCCACAAGATAATGATGAGGATGAACGGGTTTGACCCTTACTCTGATAAGAAGATGACTGCTGAATACGAGAGGTTATTTTCCAAGACTTACCCGTATGTGGATCGTATCTCTCACCTCTCTGAGAAGCCAGTGCAAGATCTCTTAAAACTTCATCCTGCCCCTCCTCCTAGGGACGCTCCCAAGGCTGGTTCCGGAGGTATTGTCTTTGCCCCTAAACTCGTTAAGGCTGCGGAGGTGGCCCGCTCAAAAGACACAACCTCTAGGGAGTTTTCAAGGTCAAAGACTGGTCCCTCTCTACAAGATCCCGCTTCCGAGCATGCTTCCGGAGGTTCCAAAGCTCCTCCATCAAAGAAGACTTAGCTTTTGTAATTTGTAATAAATAGGTCTTATTTTGAATTGTTTGTAACCTTGAACGAATGTCCCTTTTTGGGCCTGATATAATTTTAACTTATTTTGGTGCCGTTGTAAATTTGCCTTTGTCGCAATTGATTCCTCACTTATCTGCTTGTACCACTTGTATTCGAATGGGTTACCTCTCATATAGATTTAGCTACCGTGGGGTCACTTCGTCCGAGGAGGCTTTGCCATATGTACAATATGTTTCGTCTGAAGGGATTTTGCCCTTTCTTCTACTTTTTTTTATGCGACTTGGTGTTTGTGTGGTTTACCCTGTGACTTAGTTGTCTTTGGGATTTATTTTGTCCGGAGGGGCTGTGCCCTTCCTTATCATTTTTACCCTGTGACTTAGTTGTCTGTGGGGTTTATTTTGTCCGGAGGGGCTGTGCCCTTCCTTATCATTTTTACCCTGTGACTTAGTTGTCTGTGGGGTTTATTTTGTCCGGAGGGGTTGTGCCCTTCCTTATCATTTTTACCCTGTGACTTAGTTGTCTGTGGGGTTTATTTTGTCCGGAGGTAGCGATCCGTCCGTCCAATTATTGCAACAAATATTGGAAAATTGCCTTCTCCTTTTGAACTAGGAGGAAAGGCTATAATATTAATTAATTAGCATTCGCAAATACAGAATTCATAAAACAATAAATCCTACAAGTAGCATTTGCGTAAATTAACTGCGTGCCATGTTCGAGGCACCACCTTATCCTCCATTGTTTGCAACTTGTAAGAGCCATTCTCGAATGCTTCTGTGACTCTATATGGGCCTTCCCAATTTGGTCCCAACTTTCCTTCATCCTCCATCCTGCTTGCTTCATTCCTTCGATACACAAATTCTCCAGGCCTAAAACCAGCTGGGCGGACCCTCTTGTTATAGTACTGTTCCATCTTTGTTTTGTACTTGGCCTCACGTATGGCAGCTGCTTCTCTTCTTTCCTGCAACAAATCTAGATTCAAACGCTGCTCCTCCTCATTGTATTCCTCCCGTATCATTAAGGTTCGATAAGATGGGATTCCTATCTCGGCCGGGATGACCGCTTCACTTCCATAGGTTAAACTGAAAGGAGTTTCACCATTGCTTTGTTTGATTGAGGTCCTGTGAGCCCATAGCACATTTGGTAGCTCGTCTACCCAACCGGCTCTTTCCCTTCCTAGCCTGGTCTTGATTCCTTCCATGAGGCTTCTATTGGCCCTTTCCACTAAACCGTTGGCTTGTGGGTGGGCTACTGAGGTGTTCATCTGTTGGATCTTGAATCTGGTGCACCACCCTTTGAATGGCTCATTTACCAACTGTGCTCCATTGTCTGTGACAATTATCCTTGGAAGGCCAAACCTGCAAATGATATTGTCCATAACAAATCGGATCACCTCTTTACCTGTTATTTTGATTAAAGGCTTTGCTTCTATCCACTTAGTGAAATAATCAATTGCCACAATAACAAACTTGGCTCCTCCCCTGGCTGGTGTCAGTGGTCCCAGGATGTCCATCCCCCATTGATAAAAGGGCCAAGGGGCCATGATGGATGTCATGTGTGTCTTGGGGAGTCTTGGAATCGGGGAATGAATTTGGCATGAGTCACATTTGTCTACCTCTTCTTTAGCATCAGCATGCATTGTGGGCCAGTAATAGCCTTGCCGCATTGCTTTCCTGACCACTGCTCTTGGGCCTATGTGCATTCCACAAGATCCCATGTGGATTTCCCGGATTACATAGTTTGCTTGTAAAGGACCCACACACCTCAACATCGGGACCAAGTATCCTTTTTTGAACAGTACTCCTGACTCTATCACATATTGGCTTATCTTGGCACCGGGACAAACCACGTGCTTCATTTTTGTCCGAACTATGGACTTCCTATATTCCTTCTTCCAAGTATTTGATGATGGGAGTCATCCAATTCTCCCCTTCCTCTTCCACAATGGTTTGCACCTCCTTAGCGTCGGTTGATCGTTCATTGAGAACTTCAACTAGAATCTCTTTGGTGAGGTGGCTGAAAACGCAAATGGTGGCCAGCTTGCTTAAAATATCCGCCTTCTGATTATCTTTCTCTCGGTATGTTTCAATGGAATGTCTTGGAATCTGAGATGAACTCCTTCGGCTTTGGCCAAATACTTGCATCATTTCGACTTTTGGTAGCTCAATGTCCCATTGATTTGATTAGCAACCAATTTGGAGTCTACCTTCACCTCTATGCCTGACACCTTCATTTTTCTTGCAATGCGTAACCCTGCGAGGAGAGCTTCGTACTCTGCTTCATTGTTGGTACTGACAAATGTTAACCGAAGAGCATAAGTATACTCCAAACCACTAGGTCCGATTAGCACGAGACCTGCTCCTGAGCCCTTCAGACTGGCCGCTCCGTCCGTGAAGAGTGTCCAGACTTCAGTGTCGTCTACCTCAGGTGGTACTTCGGGCATTCGAAAGTACTCTTCTTCTGCCTCTCCATCCGGAGCATCTGACAGGAAATCTGCCAGGACTTGGCCTTACTTTATTTATAGCAAGCTCGCATGCCTGAAGATCGATGAATGAAATTTTTGTATGTCCCTTATCTCCACAGTAGTACTTGGCTAACTTCCCGTGATGGCTTCTAGTTTCTTGCTAAGTATATTTTTTATGAGGTTTGGTCCGTAATGACCCTTGACAAGATGAGCTGCAAAGTACCATTCTTAGGCCTCCTCGTCATGTTAATCAGGAAAGGAGCAGTAGTTTTCAGAGGGGAATAATTTCTTTTCGGATCATTTAGCGTAGACTGCTAACATATGACTGGGCATGTCTTCCGTTTCTGATCTATCGCAGTACTGCTGAGACTGCCTCATTTCCATGCTAGGGTCTTTGCATACAGTGTCTCCTTCGGAAAGGGTGGTGTTAATGATGGAAGGGATATTATCAGCTTTCATCTGCTGAAAAGCCTCTTCTGCCTCCGGGGTCCACCGGTACTCATGTTTGTTTTCTTTTGTTATATTTTTGAGGGTGTTGAAGAAAGGGAGAGCCCTTTCGGCTGACTTGGCCAGGAACCGATTTAAAGAAGCTAGCTTTCCACTAAGACTTTTGCATTTCTTCATGGTTTTTGGGGAAGTGAGATCCGATATGGCCTTTGTCTTTTTGGGGTTTGCCCTGATTCCTTCCGATGTGACCATGTATCCCAAAAATTTGCCTTCTTCTACACCAAACGAACATTTTTTGGGATTCAACTTCATGTTTATTGCCTTCAAATTTTCGAACGTTTCTGCAATGTCCCGCAGGAGGGAGATCGCTTTCATTCCTTTGCTTTGATTACATGTCATCCACATATACTTCTAGGTTTCCTTCCTATTTGGCTTCTTTGAAAAGTTGAGGTCAACCAGAACCGTTGATAGGTGGGCACCCGCATTGTTTAAACAAAAATGCATCTGCATGGTAGCATGTATGTCCTTGCATCGGGGTATAAACGGTTGTCTTTCCTATCTTCTCTTGCCATCTGAATTTGATGGTACCCTTTGTAGGCATCAAGGAAGCACTTGTACTTGAAACCCATGACTGCTTCGACCTTGCAGTCAATACTAGGCAAGGGATAATAGTCTTTTGGGGCTTGCTGGTTCAAAATTTTAAAAAGCAATACACATCCCTCATGATCATCACATTTCTTGACTAGTTTGGGTTACGAGATATACGTAGGGTACTGGATGGGAGGATATTCCTGCTCTTACCCATTCGGCTACCTCATTAGTGACAGCTTTGCTTTTTTCTGGAGAAAAGGTCCTTCTTTTCTGGCAGAACGGTTCCAAAGACGGATTTACATTGAGGGAGTGCTCTATGATCTTTTCGAGGGCACCCCGGTCATGTAAGAAGGTTCCCAAGCGAAGACCTCTATGTGATTTATTTGGAGCTTCTTAGTAAGGTTCTTGCAATCTGGGAAAGCTTCTACTATGGTAATAATTTGTTGGGATGCAGGGATTAACTAGTTTTGCTCAGTAAGGTATGCCCTTCATCTGGCTCTGTCCGTGCCCTCTTGGAATTTCCGGTTTGATTCTCCGTCTAGTCAATTTGCTTTCCTTCTCGAAGTCTGCATTCTGCGATTATCGTTGCCCGGGTTACCAGAGTTGCTATTCCTTTTGGAGTGGGGAACCTGATCATTGAGTGGATAGTCGATGGGATAGCATGCAGTGCTTTCAACCCTGGTCTTCCCAAAATTATGTTGTAGGGAGAGGGGGCGCGAACGACTAAAAATTTTATGGACATCCTTCTACTCAGACCTTCATTCCCAAAACATACTTCCAGATCGATTTTCCCCAATGGTTTCGCCACCTCGCCGGCGAAACCCACCAAGTCCGTTCTTGTTTCTCTTAGTCCGGCCCTTACCTTCGCAGGCAAGTTTTCAAAACAATGTTCAAACATGACTTCCACGGATGAACCCTCATCCACATACACGCGCCTTACCAGATAACCTTCCACTTCGGCCTCTATGATTAGAGGTTCATCGGATGCATCGTCTGATATGACCCCTGGGAAGGTGATAGGGGTGTTCATCCAAGCTTCTGTTGCTTCACGGTCCTTGCGTTTCTTCTCTTTGGAGGAGAGGATTCTGACCATGTTGATTACCTTAGGTGGAGGGGGAGGGTTTCTGCCTTGACCCCTTCCTACTCTTTGCCTTAGGTCCTTCATCAAGTGATTCAACTTTCCTGATTCGAGGGCGATTTCCAATTGTTTTCTCAATTGTATGCAATCGTTTGTGTGATGGCCCTTATCTTGATGATAGTCACAGTATTTATCGGGGTCGCCTGTTCTCAACGGATTTGCCACTGGTCTTGGTGCTGGCAATTGCAGTTGGGTTTCGGTAGCTAAAATTTCTTTGGGACACTTAATCAGAGAGTCCAAGGAAAGTACAGGTACTGCTTTGTTTGCTTGGTCTCTTTGGGGATAGGGAGCTCTGTAATCCCTATGCCTTCCACCGTTGAAATTGTCTCTTACCTTGTAAGGGTTCTTATAATCATTTCCCTTGTAGTCTCTTCTTTGGCTACTTCGGTTGTCTCTGTCATTTCTTGTGGAGGTTGGAAAGGTCAATCTCTGATGGACATCTCGTGGTCCTGTCGAAAAAGACAGGCGACGATGAATGTCCTTCGACTCTCCTGGCGGGAGTTTCGTGCGGGCATATGCTTCTTCCGCTCGGACAAATTCATCCACCCTTCTCATCATTTCATCAACGGTTTTGGGTATGTTGCTTGAGAAGCGTTTTGCCAGTTCAGGAGATTTTATTGAATCCATAAAGGACGAGATCTTCATGACCTCCGGCACACCCATGATGAGACCAGTTTCCACCGTCCATCTTTCTTTGAACGCCGGTAGGGTCTCGTTAGCCCTTCTCACAACCTTGGTGATCTCATGGGGCTCTTTGTAACACGCCCTCCTTATTGAGTATCTGGTGGTGAATGCTTCCCTTAGTTGATACCATTCATTGATGCTATTGAGTGGAAGACTCTCGAACCAGCCCCTGGCTCCTCCGTCCAATGTTTGCTGAAACATCCGACACCAAACTGGCATGGGCCATTCTCCTGAATTTGCTGCCATCGAGAAACGATTTAAATGATCGGCTGGGTCAGTGGACCCATCATATAGCGTGATGTTGGTAGGCATAACATATTCCGGACCAGCGAACTCAATGATCCTTCTTGTGAGGGGTGTTTTTAGTATTTCCTTGAAGGGCTTGCTTAAGTCTTCCTCGCCGACATCTTTTCCTCTCGCGACACGTCCTTCTTTTAGAAGTATATTGTCTGTTCCAAAGTCCAGACGTATCGGATCAGCCTTGTTCTGTCGGTTGTAATCTTTGATTATGGACTTTATTGCCGAAATGTGCCCTTCAATCTGTTCTTTTGTGAGAGGAGGGGGAGTCCCTTCTCGCTCGTACCGATCGTCCAGCCCTCCTCCAGATGGTTTCGTCATTCTCTCTTAGCTGGTAGATGAGATAAACGGGTCCCACGGATGGCGCCAAAATGTTAAGGTAAAATACCGTACCTTGAGTTTGGGATGCGTTCCCTACCCTCTTGGTGAAGTATCCCCTTAAATTACCTGAAAGTAAGAAAGAACACCCGTTAACTCGCCCCGGGTGTTGACCCAGGACCAAGCTCGGGCGTGAGAGTAAGTATGTGAATGTTAGCCGAAGGGGCTGTATGGTGAAGCCGAAGAGGCTATAGTAATAAATGTATGTGTATGTGTAGTAAATGTTGTCCTTTGAATAGTAAACACGGGGGTATTTATACTAGTCAAAACACTGTAGCGATGTACGGTTTCTGACATGTAGATGACGACCCTTTCGTCATGTCTCTATCGCATGTGTCTTAGATGGTGACATCTTTTTAGTTGACGTCACAGTTTATCGTGCAGTCACTATCTTTCTGTGTTTATGGTGACGTTATCTCTTTGATGACGTTGCCCTGTAGGTCTCTGAAATAAAGTCAGCGCTTTGTTGTTTACTATGCTGACGTCATGTACCCGTTCGAAACTTCGTGACCCGTTCGGACTCTTCTGGCCCTTTCGGACTTGAATGGCCTGCTTGGTCTGGAATGATTCGATTGAGCTTGAGTGGTTCGCTTGGGCTGTGTGTGAGCCGAGGGGGCTATTAGCCTGTCCGGCATATACGCGGACAAGATCTGTGTGTTTTAGTAAATTTTTACATCTCCGGTATCGGAAAAACACTGCATATTAACGTTCAAGCTTTTAATATACACGAAAGAAGAAAAAAAACTATTCATCTTTAATTGCGACAGCTTTAGCTATAGATATGTTTCCACTGGAGTATACAGTATACACTATACGTCAGATTCTTAAATTTATTTTGTGGATCATAAGGTTTTTATACAAGTTATTTTATTGATATGATATATACATTGATTTACTTAATGATTTCCTTTATACTCGGCTCATGCGGGATTGTTGTTTTCATTGTTGTCATCGTCTCAATGGCATCATTTTGTGTGTGTGTGATGCATAACGTCACTCGTACACGTCATAGGCAAATTTTGCCACTTATAGCGTCACTATACATGTTATAGCTGCACCTGAGGGTCTCGTGTTATAGGCTCTAAGCATCTCGGATTAGAATCTTTTAAAGTTAAGTCAAACATGATAACATCATGTTCACCAATCACAAATAAGTTAAATGCATAAAACATTTCTTTTTAATAAAAATCAAAGGCCCACTTCTTTATTTATGTTCACAACAAACTTAACATGACGTATCATGTTTGACCGCAACTTGAAAGGATTTTTTTCCAATCATCTCAATGGCTATCGTCTTTGGCCATTTTCTTTCCTTTTTTTGTTGTGGTGAGTGTTGTTTTCTTGTTGGTGTGTTATAGGAGTTTTTTTTACCGGCAATTTTTTCACATCTTATAACACTTATCTCACAAATGCTTCTAATAAGGCTTGAATCCATAACCTTTAAGGTGGTAACCGGTAAGTAGCTCACATACCACTAAACCAAAAGATTTGAGTGTGTGTCAAAAGAGTATTATTAGGTGGATATTTTTTACTTTTGTGTTACAACAATGTCACACAGTAAAAGATGATGTGACGGCGTATATTACAATTATACACATCCAACTACACCTAGCTCTCTTAAGAAACAACTCAATTATTATGTTCCGGATGAAAATGCTTTGAATGAAGGAACATATACAAGGATGTTTGGGTTAATACTTAGTAGTGTCAGAAACTTTTTTTTTTCATCCTTTTTACTATAATTCATTTCTAAACTCTAAAACTATTACTGTATTTGTCAGTGGTTTTGTCCATTAGCTTCTTGTTTTATACAACGAGAAAGACACGTGTCCTCGCGTTGCGGCGAAGCTATTTATAATTGAATCATCGAGCATTGATAAATGAGGCTGTACCCGCGCTCACTTTTTTTGTCTGCGTGAAAGCTGGCGGCGAGGCTTACATTAATTTCTTTTTTAAAATAAACTTTAAGGTATTTTTTTAAAGTTATCATGTAGATTAAGAGTGTTTTGAAAGTTTTTATCTTTTTTTTCTTCTAAAAACATATACTAAAATTCAACATTTTTTAATAAAATCGTCCACACGTCTAAATCATATCAATATTGGACTCGTTTTGTTCTTAACCCAAATGCCTTTACGTCGGTATATTTTTCATTAAAAAAATTGCTACGTATTTATTAGATATTTGATAAATAAAGTTTGTTATATAAAAAAGTCATAGATAGTAAACTTAAACATTTTTTTTATAAAATGGTACACACGTCTGAATCATATCAATATTAGGCTTATTTTGTTCGTTATCCAGAGGCCTTTATGTCAGTATACTTTTCATCAAAATATAGATACGTATTTGTTAAATATTTTATAAATAAAATTTGTTATATAAAAAAGTCGTAAATAATAAAAACTTGAGCTTTTGTGTAAAAAAAAATCGCGTAATGCCTTATACTCTATGTATAAGTGTTGTTAAATACTTTATATAAATATGATAACAAAACAGTCTTTTGTTTAAGTATGTTTGAAAAATGACGTTTTAAGTTTTCAACAAAAACTCAAAAACGGTTGGGCCACTTCCATCCAATATTTAGTATAGAAATTAAGATCATTCCACACGGGCCAAACAAACAGGCCTTAGTAGCCCAAAAGGAAAAACTTGGGCTTTTGTCCTCATCCATGATGAGTTTTAGGATATAGGTAAATATCATTTTTTTTTTATTTTTTTTACTCAACAAAAAAAATAAAAAAATCTAGCGACTATATCATTCAAAAATATTAAATAATCTAATCAAAGAATCACTACTTCCCCTATCTTGAATTATTAATCGATTAAATGTAGTTGGTTGAACATACAAAAGAAATAGAATCACTAAATAATATGCTAACAAAAAGAATAAAAAATATAAGAGTTCAATTAGTACTGAACAAGCCATCTTTAAAATACTTTAGTATAAAATGTTATTTTAAAATTTAAATTATACAGAGTTTGTCAAAGTCGGATGTGTAGGAAAACTTAAGAAGCAATTTTAATTTTTCATTAACAACGAGGGTCGTAACCTGCGCGCTGCCGCGTAGCGCGCGAAATTATTTTTGCAACGGATCAATAACGTGAGATACTATTTGTCTGTCGTTGGGCTCACGCTACGACGACACGACAATCTCAAAGACTATTTTCGTAAGTTTCTTAAAAATATATATTAAACTTCAACATTTAAAAAAAAATTGTAGGTATGTCAGAAACATTGCAATATTTGGCTCGTTTTGTTCGCAATTCGACGATCGTTTTGTTCGCAATTCGACGATCGTTTCAATGACATGTTTTTCCCCGAATGAGTCGATAGATATACGTCCCATACTTGATAAATAAAGTTTGTTATATAAAAAAATCATAGATAAGTAAAAGTTCAAGGTCGATTTGTAACTTTTAGTATACTTGAGGGTTTGTTTTGTAAATATCTTTTTTTCTCTGCATCGGGAATCGTGAACACTATAATATTTAATTCAAAAACATCTCTCTTCCGTGCACTGTGCTCCTTAATATATATAATTAGTCAATTATAGAAAACATAAATAAAAACCTTACGTCAATTTTTCATGAACCAACGATTCATATACGTTTCATGACTAATCAAAATAAACACAACTTTGCGTATATTGTTTGGAGTGGGATATCAGACAGAGATCCTAGAGTTCAAGGATAGAACTCTTCACGACAATACACGATAGCCCTCAAGCAATCACAACATCGTGCTAGCAGTTAGTTAATCCTCAACAACAAATATAATCAGATTATATAAGATCAAACAAACTCTTTGTTTGTGTTTGTTGGATGTCGCGGCCGAACAAGAAGAGTGGAGGAGAGAACTAGGGTTTTGATTTTCTGAATTAATAGATACTGAATGAAATAATAACTCTTGTATTTATAAGCTTATTAGACGAGGCGTTACCACCCGTGTGATGCACAGGGTTTGATTATGTGAAGCATTCTATAAATTTATACGTGATATGTTCCGCCTTTTCTTTTTGAGTTGGTGTTGTTTGACATGCTTATCGACCATTGTCTAAACTTAATGTAGCGCAAAAGAAGTCGTTATGTCCCTAGTCCGCTAATGTAAGGGACTGTGTTCTTGAGGGTTGTTTTATGGTTAAAATATAATTGTAAGCAAAAGAGGTTGTTTTATTGTATATGTCACGTACCAAAACAACCAATAAAGACCAAGCAAGCAATTTTTATCAATCAACATCACCGTGTTTCATTATCGTCCTCTTATAAATTTATTTTCATTAGTCACTTTGAAATTGCATTAACAGACCCAAACACCCATGTACTTCATCATACTTAAAAAGGGTGGTTAATGCAATAATGCTTAACATTTCATGCCAATTGAATACACTATTTTGACTAACATGACCAGTCTCGATATGCTCTAAATTCTTCTTCGTGTATAATCATTTCGGCTTCCGCTGCGTTATTAACCTGTGCATAAATTTTTGAATTTCTTGAAACACGTAAAGCGAAAGTAAACATCCCTACACTTATTCTACAGTCGTAAATATCCCAAAAGAATAAGTCCATGAGTGTGTATTACCAAGATATCGAGTTTTTTGAAGCGTGTTTCAATGAACTTGGCCAAGCATGCAATACTGGATATCGAGTTGATGAAAAATGACATTTGAATGGTGGAGTTTCTCGACAGCTTCTACCCTCGGTTCACCATTCTAGATGTTAATTGACTTCAATCCTTCCGACGCAGTTGACGACATATCTCAAATCCAACCTTAATTCATCCTCGGTGACAACTGCAAGTCTGAAATTTAAACAAACATAAATTTTCTGGAAAGACTTTAAGATAATGTATCGTCTACGTAACAAAATTAGTTAATCGAAGGTGACAGACAATGTACCTTTTACCCTCCATTGGCACATATGAAGTTGGGTACGAATTGAAGAAGAAGCAACCTCTTTTATATTTGAAAAAGCAAGTTATTGCCACCCCTCCTTATCGATACACAAAATTAAATTTTAGTCAAAAACAAACTCGCATTGTATAACGTCCTCTCTATCGATTAAACGAGTAATTGCATAAACGTCCTTAAAGTTTGGCCCAAATGCATGTTTAAGTCCCCCAACGTTACGACGTGCACAGGATCGTCCCTGTGGGGAAAACCTTGGTGCAAGGTAATGTCCGTGGGAACCTTTTATGGGCAAAACCTTTGGGGCAAGTATGTCCTTGGAGGGAACCGATACTTGCACCATCAAGGTTCCACAGGGACAATCCTTGCACTTTCGTAACGTTTGGGACGAAACATGCAATTTGGCCAAACTTTAAGGACGATTTATGCAATTTACTCATAGATAAACCGTACCCCAATTTTATGATGTCATATGTGATATACGGGTTTGCATTACTTGAATGTGCTATTTATAGTTTTTTTTCCTTAGTAGTTCTCATGGAAAATTACATTTTATATTCATGATTTATTAAAAACATTAACAACTCAAAAAAGGAAGTTGAAATGGTTAGATAAACATAAACATGCTTCGTGTGATTCAATAGTCGTTTTCGTTAACTTTAGAAATTCTTAATCAAATCATATCATTTACGACTCAACATTAGTTGATGCTTTTTTTAAAATGCACAGGGATTGTACAACTTCATAGCATGGTTACAAAACTTGACAGCAACATTAATAGTTGTACTCAATCTTCATCATTATTTCACTTGGAATTGTACAATTTACAAAGCGTTGGTTACAAACCATGAAGCCTCCACATCTAATTTTTGTATTCAATCTTTATATATATAAGATAATCATCAAAATCAAATAAAGATAATTATCATAATAAATAAAAGTTATTATTTATTAATTATAGATAATATATCATTCAAAATAATATCTTATCATTAATTACCAAAGACCAAAATCTCAGCCCGATCCCACAAGGGGAGGGGCGGCCGGGCATGGCCCCACAAAGGTGCGCCATCAGTTTGGGCTTTGGCCCCAAACTTGCTCTTTTCCATTTAATTAAGTTCAACTTAATCTAGCCCAAATCATTTAAGTGACCGTTTATATATTTATAAGAGCAAGGGAGTCGTGGTGCCAAACTTTTGGTGCCAAACTCCAAAAGTGGTGCCACGTCAGCAAAATGGAGTTTGGCACCAGAAATGCCATGGCACCAGAATTCAGTGGGAGTGGTTTGGCACCAGAATTCTGGTGCCATAGCATTTTTTTTGAATATTTATTTAAAATACACTTATTTATAAAACTAAAAATAAAATTCATTGAAATTAAAAACATTACATTAAAAAACACAATACATAAAAAAAACATAAATTAAAAGACATAAAATTAAAAGACATAAAATGAAAATGCATAGAATTAAAAATCATAAATTTGGCGGCGCGATAGTTTGTAGGTGGTGGATATGCGCTCGGATTTTGATTTTGGGCATGATGATAGCGGACGTCGGCGAATCCATCCGCGTGTGTCGATTTGTAGAACACGCATGTCCTACCGCACTCTTTGAGATTGGATCAACCGCTTCGGGTCTTCACTCTCTCTTCCGAGAAACGGTCCATTTTGTTTACGGTCTATCGTATTGTTCCGCCATGAATTCTTGATACGCGGCCGGGTTGACGGAGCTGGGTCGAGTTAGAACCCGTACGTTGACTTTTAGCAAGTCGTTGCATCCCGGGTGGTTCGAGGCAATATCATCTCCAAACTGTCGGGTTCGCGTGGGGCCCAAAAAAGACTGAATTTTCTTCTTTGCAAAGTCGACTCGGGGTTTGTCCACTTGTGTTTGCTTTCAAAAACGCCAAGCACTCGGTGCTTAAACTACCCCACGGTTGCTCAATAACAACGTGTGCACTGACCCTATGATATCATCATTCTCCTCACTACTTGCCCTCTCGCACCGCGGTTTCTTGCACCAATTGATTAAACTTGAGAGAACCGTGTATTCATTGGAGTCATTACCGGGTCAACATGTACTTGTCGCTCCTGTTGAAGCCTTTTTTCTTCGCTTCCGTATTGTACACATTTTGGGATTAGTATACCAAAAAGTATCTCGCTTTTGATCACACCCGTTTTTTGGATCTCGGAAATTGCTGAAAATTCCGCCCAAAAGCAACTTCTCATCTTGAGTCCACGCCATTACGAAATCTTTTTTGTTTCTCAAGTGGCAGTTCTTTTTTTTTGTTTTATATTGCCTTCGACTTCCACGGAGTCGCGGGCAAGGCTTCGACGTCGGGGTCGGACCCGGCACGTCTACATTTCGGGATTACGACTTAACGTGGAGCGATTGTTAGCTCGGACTGTGTATGGGGAAGTGGTGCATAGGTTTGGACCTGTTGTGTTGTTGTTGCGTGCATTTGTTGCTATTTTTAAAGTTGTTGAAACATCAACAATTCTTCTTGGTTAGCTAAAATTGAGGGTTGGTAATTTGGGATTGACATCGAAAGGGAGGGGGGGGGGGGGGGGGGCAACCCACCCCCCCCCCCAGGCCATTTGGTTGAATGCCGGTTGAGTGGAGGCTGCTCGGATTCGAAGGACGCACCCGGACGGAATTTGGTTGGGTTTGGGTCGTTAAGCATATCCGGAAATCCAATGGGTAGGGTTGGGTGTTGGGTTGGGATTCATTTTTTTTAGTGAAAAATGAGAAGTAGATGAAATGTGAAGTAAGTAGAAGATGTTATTGGCAAGTTGCTGTGTGAAGTATGAAATAAAAAGGGGGTATTTATAGGATTTTTAAAGGGGTAAAATTGTGATTTTGGGGGTATTTTTTTGAATATCCGCTCCCCCTAACGGATAGATTTAAAAAAAAAATATAAGTTTGGCGTGGGCTGTTAGCCACGGCGCGAAGACCCTTGGCGCGAGCCATGGAGTCGTGCGCCGTTGGCCATTTTGGCGCCATGGCTTGGCACCAAAATAACAGCCAAGGACTCCCTTTGCTCTAATAAATGTATAAAGCTGTGATCTCAAGCTATTGCATGTGATCCCAATGAATCATATATTATTGGCAGTATATAATATCACTTACTATGCACACAATCCTACAAACTCCCACCCGTGCATGGTAATCCCAAAACGGCCAAATACCAAGCAGTCAACCGTCTAACAACGAACTTAACTGTCATCCAATATGTTGTTCCCGTTGTACTAGCTTACAAATAACTAAGGAGTTATAATAAACTAGCCCATGCTTTAAGTAATGCAATGAAAGGTTTTGTTAAAAGATAAAAGACTTAAAACTTTACGAACACAAACTTTTCAACGTTTAATCCTTTATTGATATTTATCAAAGAATTATTCACTGTTGTTTGCGAAACAACATCAAGGATTGAATGCGAATGTATAATATGATAATATCCTTTTTAATAACTCAAAGTAAACCAGAGTATTACTTCGAGTTAACAACTATGCTAACCAACTGAAACTAGTTTCTGGGACTTAGTTGATTTGGAGGAGTAGAGGTTTGTGGATGATTTCGTAACACTAATTGCACAAACGTGAGACCCTACTCCTTTACAAGTGATTCTATTTATAGTGCTAGGATGGGTAAGAACCCATGCGGGTGATAATTGCGTGTCCCCAAATTGATTGGACAAGTACATTCGTACATTTATCTCTATTACACATGCCTATTCTAAGTAAGAGGATAACATAATTTTTAAAGGTTAGTGATGGCACTGACCTTGTTCTTATACCATTTTAGGATAGTTTGACTTAAGGGAATAAGTACTTCATCTTATCCCTTCAAACTTATCCCGCCCATTCTTGAGACTCTAAGTCTTTAAGTCTTCTTTATGTCAGAGGAGATCGTATGAGGTTCAATGAGCTTATTGCCACAACTCACTGAACTCATCACCTTCTTCTTTGGTTCAAAGACTTCATTCAATGAGTACCGCATCACTGAATGACGAGTCTTTCTTTATAGACTCTAATTGAACTCTTGAAGGTAATGTTAATACAAATAATGTCTAAAAACGTTATTTATATTTTTCGACCTCTCAACGTTTTGATAATAACAAAATGTAAAAACGTTTACAATAAAAATAAACGTTTACAAATTATCAAATGTAAAATTTCATTTCTAAGATTAGTGATCACTTAAGGTATGAACAAACAAAATAATTAAGCATGATTAGTGATCAAGAAAATATTTTTTTCTTAATCATCACTTTTAATTCTACAAAAATATTTTCTCAAAAATACATTTACAAAATATTTTCTAATTAAAAGAAAAGTTTTATTAAAAACTTAAAATTTGAAATTCAAATTTTTCCCCCAAAATAAAAGGTTCCATAACAAATACAACATTCACCATAAAAAGACAAAAAGGGAGCGGAGTCTAGTGGCGGCCCCCTTATAGGCCTGGCGGCCCCCTTATATATAAGGGACCGCCGGGACCGCCACCAGATGACCGTTGGGATTCCCTGCCTATAAATACTGCTCCATTCCCAGCAAAAAAATATTCCTCTTTGCATGAAATTTTTCAGTCTTTTCTTTCTCTCTCTAAACCTTCTTTCTCTCACTAAAACTCTTGATCACT
>BQNB010062413.1:0-24234 GCA_026074375.1 Tanacetum coccineum | reverse complement strand
AGGTCACATACAAAAGAGCGTAAACAAGTATAAATTGATAAACATAAACAAGCATTCAACGATAAATCAAGAAATCGAGATAAATAAATACCAAATATTCAGATCTTCATAATAATGGCCAATACCCGAAGGTATTAGCCTTCAAACGTCATAATAAATACAAAAGCAATTATTTAGCCAAGGTAAACTAACTGAGTTAACGAATGATACCAAAAATTGAACGATTACTAAAGTATATGGACTTACACGATGTCTCCTATGTAGTTGATAACGTTGCTCGACCTCTTCTGCTCTTTTTCTCCTCTAAAAATTGACTTTTATGGTTTAGGTATCGAGAATATGATTTAGCACACTTAAAAATCATTTTTGAGTTTTGTATTTATAGGGTCTGGAAGTCAGTTCGATACGGCGTATCCAAGGGATTGGATACGGCGTATTGAGTTTCTTGGAGTAGGGACCACGTTTGATATCTTCCAGAATATTCACATACTATATCTTTAATATGGCGTATTGACTTCTTCTGGATACAGCGTATTGAGCTTCATTCCTTTGTGGTCTTTGGTGCATGCATGCACGGATACGCCGTATCTTCCTTGATGGATATGACACATTGGTCTTTAGAATAGTAATCTTCAAAATATCTTCATTTAAGCTCCAAAATGTGCGCCTTTTGCTAATATTCACCAAGTACTTTATAATTCCTGCAATTCTCAAATATAAACGATTAAGTAACAATTCTTTGCAATAACTATACAAAATGGGTTAATAACATGGGATAAATGATGCTATAAAATAGACGTTATTTGATGTCATCACCAACCCATAATCAAAAACCCGCGAGCCAACAATGGCCTTGGACTATAAATAGACCCCTCCTAGCATGTTAGGAGTGTGTTGGTTACCATTTCTCACATAGTAATCATCCAACTCTCTTCCTTCTCTCTAGCTTTATCTCTCTACTTTCTCTCTCTAAACTTCTTTCTCTTTTCTCTTATTTGGTTCGAATAACTAGGGCTTATTGGTTAGCTTATTGTGTTGTAACATGGAAATATATTAGGATAACATCAGGTACCGAACAGTTCAGCGTAGCATTTTTAGGGACTCTGTTTCCCCTAGTACAGCCGGGGTAGACATTGCTGGTCCTTCTTAGCCTGCTAGTGCAGAGGTTTCTACTGACACTTTTTATATTTCTCACGAGATGGATTCTGAGTCTCTTCAGTAGACATATGTTCCCAAGCGGAATGTGATTAATGACTCCGCACTTGATGATCCTGATGTGTGTCAAAGTATGGTTGATTAGCTTGCTCCTCCCGGGTTCTTTTCCCAACTCTGTGGCATGGATTATGACGAATTATTTACGGAGTGCAATGTGGGGTATCACGTCAGGCGTGCTTTAGTGCTGAAGTTAGGCTAAGGTCTGAGCATAATTACAGGGAAAAGAAGAAGTTTGAGAGGAGGTGTCAAAGGAAAACTATTTTGTTAAAAGAGAAAGATGCTGAGATTTCCAGTTTGAAGGCTTATTTGTCTCTAAAGGAAGCTGTGGCCGTGGAGGCAATTCGTCTTTGCGGCCTGGTTGCCACTGTTGAGGCTACGGAAACTGCTCGGGCCAACGAGCTTATTGGTTTGAAGGAATGGTATTCAGTCCTTGAGGAGGAGAAAAATGTTCTTGAGAAGAAGATCATGGTATTTGATTCCGCAGACACTGCTAAAGAGACTGAGCTCACATCCTTAACTGCTCAAACTGCCAAGCTTACCCAAGATTTATCTGAGTTAGGTTTAACTTGTGATGAGTTAAGTGTTAAGGCTTCCTCTCTTGAAGCTGAAAGGGAGGCTCGTTGATCGGGTATCTTTGCTAGAGGGTACATGTTCTGGGCTTCACGATGAAGTGTCAGGTTATATGCTTTTTAAGGAGCAGGTTGAGGTGGTGCAAGATGAACAGTTAAAAGTTCTTAGTGATCGGGTGGCGGGGTTAGACGCTGAGCTTATGGGAATGGCTCTTCATCTAGATGAGGAATTTTATCCTCATTTTTTTACTACCATAGTTGGGCCGAGATGGATCCTTAGTTGTAGCCTTAGACTTGTAGTTATGAAATACCTTCAATCTCTAGAGTATCTTGCTGCTTTGGGAGGAGCCATCAGCCGTGCCATTGACAAGGGTATACAGGATGGGCGGGTGTTCAGTATTAATCATGGGAAGGCCGAAAAAGGTCTTGTTGATGTTGTTTCTTATAACCTTTCTGCGGAAGCCAATTATATCTCCGTTGTAAACGCCCTCTGCGTCGTAGACTTCCCTCTTCTTGCTCAACTGGTATCCCAAAAAGATGCAAGCATCGTGAACATTATGGTTCTTCTTCATTTGGAAGGTCCTGTGGCCGAGACTTCAAAGGCTAACCAATTGCAGCCCTCTTTTGAGCAACTCTTGCTTCCTATCCACCATCCAAAGGATCAAGTAGTTATTGGAGAGACTTTCTTGTCTTTTTCTTTGGATGTAGTTCATGCTCGTGTTCAAAGGATTAGAAGAGATGTTACGTCCCAACGTTTATCTATTTTTGACGCCATGGTTGCTCTAATTGAGCCATTATATGCCGAAAACTTAGTTGGTGAGGCCAGCACGTCAGGTGTACCGGCAACTGTTGCCGCTACTACTGCCTTGTTAACTACTTTTTTTAAGCTGGCTCCATTCCTCCTATGCCAATGTCAGCTTATGATGCGGAACCGCATGTTGAAGTTCCTTCTTCCTCCGTAATTGTATTTGAAAAGGAAGAATTAGAGAACACGCCAGAGCGCCCCAAGACTAGTTGAGCCTATCATTGTTGTTGTTGTTTCTACCGCGGCCATATGTGGCCTTTTTGTTATGGTTGTTTGTACTTAAACAATTTTATTATTCTTTTGTATGACCATTGTATAATACTTAATAGTTTGTGTTTGTTAGTATTTTTGTGTATGTATCTTTTAATACCGCAGTTATACGTTTGTCGTGATAGTCTTAGTTGAATATTTATGGGTTATTCTCCCGGTACTGGGCTTGCAAACCTCTTATGTACATGAGTTAATTGTTAGGCTGCTCATCCTTGTATTATGCGGAATAATAACTTGTGTTTATGGGTTCGTGCCCCTTTGCGTGCGGGTCTTATGAATCAGATAATATGTAAATAACTTTTCAAAGTAAAAGAAAAAATAAAGTTTTAAATAAGCTTGTGAAGGTAGCTAGGCTTCACATTTTATTCATTAATTAAAAGACATTACATGAGACAACATAAATTTAAATACTGCCCCCTCTGGTGCAAAACTTGTGTGGGTGGGGTGCTTACATTTCATGCACATAACATTTTTTGAGGTTGCGGATGTTCTAAGTTCACGGAAGGAGCTTTCCATCGGGGTCTCTGAGCTTGTATGCTCCTTTGCCTAGTGCTTTCGTTACTTTGTACCGTCCTTCCCACTTAGGGCCAAGATTTCCACTATCTCTTGCATGGTTAGCATCATTGTTTTGGTACACAAGGTCTCCTGGCTTGAAGCTTGTGTTGCGGACCTTGGAGTTATAGTACTTTTCCATCTTTGCCTTGCTTCTTGCCTCACGGATTGCCGCTTGCTCTCTTCTTTCTTCCAAACGATCAAGATTGATTTCCAAAGCTTCATCTTTTTACACCATGTCTATTTCCGCTGTCCTCAAGGTAGGCATGCCAATTTTCGCTGGAATTACCGCTCCCATTTTGTATGTAAGCGAGAACGGTGTGTCTCCATTGCTTGACTTGATCATGGTGCGGTGTGCCCATAAGACATGTGGGACTTCTTCAATCCAATACTTGCTTCTTTCATCCAGTCGTGCCTTTATTCCTTCTCCTAAGCTTCTATTTTCTCTTTCTTCCAAGCCATTGGCTTGTGGATGCTTGACGGAGGCAAAGCACTGGCGGATGCACAGTTTTTCACACCAATCTTTAAATGGTTTGTCCCTAAATTACTTTCCGTTATCAAATATTGTGACACACCATAAATTTCCTATCAATATTTTAGCCATTTCTATTTGGTAATTTGAATTTTAAATGTTTCATTTATTTTTTACGTTCAACCGGAAAGTTACCCCGTTGCTATTTGAAAATTCATTACCGAAAGTAATTTGTATTGTTATACATCGTAATCTTTCGTCAATAGATGCGTTTTTACGTTTTTAGTCGATGTTCAAAATTTCAAAAATTTACGTGAAGTCGTTATTCATTCTCATTATTTGCGTGTTTCGGATATAGTTAGTAGCTTATACTTGTGCATAGAATCCTTGAAATTAAATCAACACAAGCACTACCTCCCTAGAATATTGGAGAACAAATTGGTACCCTTTGGCTCATGCATGCAACCAAAAACCACAAGCCACACACACATGGGATACTCATTTTTGAATTTTGAATCAAGAGACATACTTTCTACAAAATAGCTTGAGGCTAGTCCTCTTCTTAGCTCTTATTGGAAGATCATTTTGGAAGATCATTTTGGTCCCTTTTTTCTTCCCTTTTGCTTGCACCGATCAGACCACACAACCCCACCACCCTTGGATGCCAAAACTTGAAACCAATTCATACATGTCCAAGTTCATCCATTTCTCTCATTCATTACTTACTCTCTCTCACTAGAAAAACACACACAATCTTTCTTTCTCTTTTCTCTTCGAACCAACAAAAACACACACAAAAATCCTTACTTGTTAAACTTTGATCAAATCTATTTGAAGATATAGTGTTCGGGTTGATATTCGGGTAGTTTATAAACAACGTTTGAGTTGTTTTAGTCTCTAATCATCCTCTAGTCATATTTTTTTGTAAGTCATCTCTTGTTTTTCTAAAACTAGATGTACTTTGACATACTTATGATCATTCCGAACAAGGTGTACAAAACGGATCGTTGTGAAAGTCGTTATAATTTTTTCTATAAAACTACAAGTCTCAAGTTTTAAATCTTTTCAAACATAAATGGAAGAACATGAAAAATAGTTGTACTTTTGTGTCTAAAAGTTTGTTGTGATCATTTTGATATATATATCGTTGTTATTACGGCTATATCATTTATTTGAGGTTATCGTATATAGTGATTTTTATTGTTGTTGATGAAGGGATTAAGTTAGATATTGGTTTTGTTGGAAGCGTGATTAAAAGTTGATGGGGTTAGGTTTAGAATGGATTTGTTGTGATATGTGCGGTGTTGTAAAAAATTGAACGGATTGACTTTTTGGAGTCCATATGGTTCAAACCATATGTGGCTCGCACTAGGTGTCCTAAAAATTTATTTGTCACATTTTTAAACTTAATAAAATGCTGTAACGCGATTAAGTTAGCTGTCAAATGTTTTTATGGGTCAATAAAAGGCGTACTTTTTATAAAACGGATATTTTTCGAGTCGAGTCAAATAAAATGGGAAAGTTATTATTTTAAGAAAGGTCATGTCGAAATTTCTTAAATATTGAAGATGTGTCAAAAAAATATATGCATTTTATTATCAAACTAATAATAAAATGGAGAAAAACGTTAGGTGTTGGGTCTAGGTCAACATTTGCGGTTATTAAGTCAACTTTGGTGTGTCAAGCCACTAAAAGACAAAATACACTAAAGACGAAATACACTAAAAGACGAAATACACTAAAAGACAAAATGCACTAAAAGACAAAATACGCTAAAAGACAAAATATTTTTGAGAGTTGTTAAAGTGTCGAGACTTGTCAAAAAACTTATAATTTCAGAAAGTGTGTTTTGAAATGATACGCCTTGTCTACTCATGTTCGGATGACCAGTTTTTGCGCTAAGAGTTATTTCGTTGTACATCATTCTTAAACGACAACTATATGCTAGTTTGTCGCTAGGACCGTGTGATTCGTCTTCACTTGATTTTTTTTTTATCCACTACTCGCTTAAGGTGATTTCATAGCCCCACTTTTACTCGTTTTAAATAAATGTTTTATAACTTTGGGGTGAGAAACATAGCTTGTTTTGATAATCAGACACAAGTACTTTACGTGATACTTTCCTTGTTTACGTGTTACCTAAGTAGCTTAGACCACTATTTGCCCGTAATATCATGAACCGTTAATTACCTTTAACCAACTGGTTGGTTAAGTAAGCGCGAGTGAGTAAATAGATCTATTGGGACTAATAATCCTCATCCGGGTTTGGTGATTCTTACTGGTCAGGTATGACTGATGTACATGCCAACTGATGTATTTCATGTCGAAACTAGTTTGGGTGGTCTTTGGTCGGACACCTACCAGGGCAATTTATATGGCAATGTACATGCTACCTTCCTATTAGCTTCGGTGTCATGAGCTTAGTGCAACGTAAATACTTTTTGTTTGTGAAGTTTTATTTGTTATAAATGTCACATACATGTTGAAATCTTATGGTCCACCACATCAACGTTTGAAACTAAACCTATGAATTCACTCAACAATTTTGTTGACGTTTTAAGCATGTTTTCTCAGGTACTTAGCTGGTCTTATCATGACGTGCTGCTGGAAGTCTTTGTGCTATGTGACTTCAACTATTTTCAAGACTATCATATTTGTTACAAGTTTCCCTTTTAATTAAAAACTAAATTACTGCTTGCGATATCCTTAATTAATGCTTTCGCTTTGTATTAACGTTGAAATGGTTTGTAAAACTTTATTATTTTAAACTTATGCAACGAGTGATGTTTCTTTTCTAAAATGCACCCCCTTAGAGGTCTTTTTGTATGCTTGTACTCGAGATAGTTATGACGTCACGCCCCCGAAAACGTATTCAGTCCAGGCCTTGTTTGGGGGTGTGACAGATTGGTATCAAGAGCCAAGGTTATAGAGAACCAGATAGTATAACTAGGTCTGGACTATAACGAGTATGTGATCCTTACGTGATATTATGTGCCCTACGTAATCTTACGTATACGTAATATATATAATATATATAATTAAATACTTAGTATAACTAACATTACTATAAGTACTTCACATTTCATCTCGTCATACAGCATTCGATGGTCCATTCATTCATTCATTCATCTATGCATTCATTCATTCAGATACCTTCATCATGCATGGTTATATAAAGATGATTGATATAAACTTTTTCTTGAGCAGGTTATGGCCATCTCGGTTTTCTCTATTTCATCAGATTCGTCAGAGGAGAGAGTAGGAACATCAGCTGGACGAGTTATCTTGTTTGGCACTATCCCTACCACAATTCCTAACGCCACACCTACTGTGACCCCACCTACTAGTCATGTTGATACCACATTGACACCCACCAAGATACCTACTGTTTTACCTATTGTATCACCATCTCCGGATTACATACCCACATCACCTGATTACTCACCCGCATCTGATACGGAGTCCGACCCATCCGAGGATCTGTCATCAGATCGTACACCACCACTACCAGCTACTTCACCATTCTTATCATCGACTGATGATTATTCGAACATTGACACTCCTGATACACCACCATCACCTACCCATGGTACACCATTTACTGAGATTACCCCTTTTACCCAAAGTTCACCTGCATTATCTGGAGCACTTCATCATTGAGTCATGATTCTTGCACCGGGACAACCTATCCCCTACGGATGACCTTACTGGTACCATCCTAATGGACCGGTTCATATGTTGACCGCAAAGAAGAGGGTTGGATTGCTACCAACTCATTGACTTGTTTTGAGACATTCAGTTGACTACTCTTCATCAGATCATTTTACTCCAGATGATTCATCCTGAGATTCTGCTTCAGATTCTTCATTAGAGGCATCATTAGACTTCCATTCAGTTGCTTCACCTGATTCCCCTTTGAGACACTCTTCATCAACTCACTCTTCTCTAGATTCTTCTTGTGACTCACCGACTACTTCTGCGGGGCCATCTCGTAAGAGATATAGGTCCCCTATGACATCTGTACTTGTATTGATACCTATACCTAGAGCATTGTCACCCGCACGTGCTAATCTTTTACCACCACCGAAGAGGATTATGAGTTCTAATTCTGTGACGGATTTAGAGGTTAGTTCGGATGAGAGTTCTGAGTTGTTTGTACCTAGAGAGACTGGTTTGAGAGTTGACTTTGATGTCGGGGGAAGTGATGAGCCCTACTCGAAGCCTGATATCGATCTTAATGTTCAGGCAGATATCGATGAGTGTATTGCATATACGGATTCTCTTAGAGCTAGGGGATAGATGCTAGGGTTGTGGTTGAGACTGTTGCTCGAGGGGAGGTTAAGACGAGTGTGAAGGGAATGGTTGAGGTTAGAGAGGATAGAGTTACGCATCTTGTGGTGTCAGATGATATCCCTGAGCCTGCTCAGAAGGAGGGAGCTATAGAGGTTACTTATGAGATGTTGGGAGGACTGGTACAGTGATTTCATGATCACACCGTGGAGATCTCAGTTCATTAAGTTCAGGTTATTGAGGGCATTCAGATGGATCAGGGGTACAAGATTATAGCGACGAGTCAACAGGGTGATGTGATGTCGGAGAGGATCAGTGAGCTGGAGCGGGATAATACGAGACTTAGAGGCATGTTGGATGTTGCGAGTCAAAGAGTTTCCCTACTTCAGCGTAGGGAGTTGCGCGTTCTGAGAGAGATGAGGCAGATTCGACGTTTCTGATTTTATGATAGTATGAGGATTGGTAGGCTTGAGGCTTATGCTAGGAAGCACTTAGGCTACCGTCCTTAGATTTGTCCATGATTGTTCTAGTATTGACCTGTAGTATCTAGTAGTAGCGAATTATTAGGGATTTGTAAATCCTCTCTTTTGGGAACCATGATGTAACCGTTGGCATTCAATGATAAGAAACCTAATATCTATTATTCTATGTTATAATGTTCTTAATCTAATGCTATTTTTCTTTTAATCGTTGCATATTGCATTATTACTAAATCGTGGCATTATCATGAATTTATTATGATTGTGTATTTCCATGTGATGTAACCAGTTGTTTTCATTGAACCCCGTGAATAATCTTGTATCACCTATAATCTCATCATGTGGTGTATTGTTATGATTATAGGACAATGCCTACCACACGATCTGGAGCGACAATGACACGTAAAGCAGATGATAGCCTAATTTCTCGCCGAGTGGCAGAAGCATTGGAAGCTCGTAACGCTGCTAGAAACCTTGAATCCCTAGTGGAAGGTGGGGATGAACAGGAAGACAAAAATGGTGATGACTATGAAGGTGAGAATGGAGGAGGAAATGGAAATGGAAACGGAAATGGATGAGTGAATGGAAATGGAGGAGGAAACAACAATGGAAACGGCAATAAAAATGGTAATAAGAACAGAGGATGAAATGGTTATGGGAATCACAATGTGAACTTCGGATGTTTTATGCCTGTTGCTCGAGTGTGCACATTTCAAGACTTTTTGAAGTGCCAGTCACTTAACTTTAATGGGACGGAAGGAGTTGTTGGCTTGACTCGTTGGTTCGATAAGATGGAGACGGTGTTCCACATTAGTAACTGTCCACAAAAGTACCAAGTGAAGTATGCTACGTGCAGACTGCTGAACAGTGCTTTGACTTGGTGGAACTCTCATAAGAGGACAATTGGGGTTGATGCTGCATATGCCATGAGATGGACAGAACTTATAAAGTTGATGACTGAGGTATATTGTCTAAGAAATGAAATTCAAAAAATGGAGACCGAGTTGTGGAACTTAAATGTGAATGGAAATGACTTGATTGCTTACACCTAAAGGTTTCAAAAATTGGTTATGTTGTACACAAGAATGGTCCCGGATGAAGAAAACAAAGTTGAGAGATTCATTGGGGGTTTACCTGACAATATCCAGGGGAATGTGATCACTACTAAACCCACTAGACTTCAAGATGCAATCCGAATTGCTAACAACTTAATGGATCAGAAACTAAAGGGTTATGCTACGAATTCTAAAAACAAGAGAAGTTTTGACAACAATCTGAGAGACAACCGTAGACAACAACCATCTTTCAAGCAGCAAAATGTTGGAGGTCAGAACATGGCAAGAGCTTACACGGACAGAAGCAATGAGAAAAATGGTTATGTTGGATCCCTCCCCTATTAAAACAAGTACAAGTTGCACCACGAAGGGTCGTGTACTGTGAAATGTGGAAACTGTAAGAGGGTTGGTCACATGACTAGAGATTGTACGACCGCTGTTGCTCCAAAAACTCAAAGGGCCCGAGTTGGGAATCAGTCAGGTGTTATTTGTTATGAGTGTGGGATGCAGGGACATTATAGAAAGGATTGTACTAAATTGAGGAATCAGAACCTTGGAAACAAGACTGGGAACAATGAAACTACGACAAGGGCTTATGCCATTGGAGGAGGAGAAGCTAACCCTGATTCCATCGTCGCCACAGGTATGTTCCTTCTTAATAACTATTATACTTCTATGTTATTCGATTCGGGTGCTAATAGAAGTTTTGTGTCGTCTACCTTTAGTGTCTTGCTTGATCTTGCACCATCTACTTTAGACACTAATTATGCCGTAGAACTTGCCGATGGAAGAATTTCAGAAACCAATGTTATCCTTAGAGGTTGTACGTTAGGATTATTAGGTCATCCGTTCGACATTGATCTAATGCCCGTAGAACTTGGTAGTTTTGACGTCATCATCGGTATGGATCGGTTGACGAAGTACCACGCGATGATCGTTTGTGATGAGAAGATCATTCGCATCCCTTGGAGACGAAGTGTTGATAATCAGAGGTGATGATTGTGACAGCGGAAGTAAGTCGAAGTTGAATATCATCTCGTGCACCAAGACCCAGAAGTACATCCAAAAGGGTTGCCAAGTTTATCTAGCACAAGTTATGGCAAATAAGGCTGATGAAAAGCAAGAAGAGAAATGACTTGAGGATGTGCCTATCGTATGGGATTTTTCGAAGGTCTTTCTAGAAGACTTGTCTGGACTACCACCTACTCGACAAGTTGAATTTCAAATCGACTTAGTCCTTGGTGCTGCACCTATAGCACGATCCCCATATCATTTGGCACCATCATAAATGCAAGAGTTATGCACTCGAAAGCAAGAACTTTCTGACAAGGGATTTATAAGACCCAGTTCCTCACCCTGGGGAGCTCCAGTTTTATTCATCAAGAAGAAAGATGGATCTTTTTGGATGTGTATCGACTACCGTGAACTAAACAAACTTACTGTGAAGAACCGATATCCACTTTCAAGAATCGATGATTTGTTTGATCAGCTGCAAAGGTCAAGAGTCTACTCTAAGATCGACTTGAGATCTGGTTATCACCAACTCAGAGTTCGTAAAGAGGATATTCCAAAGACGACATTTAGGACTCGCTATGGTCACTACGAGCTCCAAGTAATGCCATTTAGATTGACCAATGCACTGACAATATTCATGGATTTGATGAATCGGGTGTGCAAACCGTACTTGGATAAGTTCGTAATCGTTTTCATCAATGATATTTTGATCTACTCCAAGAATAAAAAGGAGCATAAAGGACACCTTAAGTTGGTATTGAGGCTACTTAAGGAGGAGAATTTATTCGCCAAGTTTTCCAAGTTCGAATTCTGATTATCACCAATGAAATTTCTCGCTCACGTGATTGATAGTGAAGGCATTCATGTTGATCCTGCTAAGATCGAGTCAATCAAGGATTGGGCATCACCCAAGACCCCAACCGAGATTCGTCAATTCTTATGTCTCGCTGGTTACTGCCGATCATTTATCAAAGGTTTCTTGAAGATCGCTAGACCTATGACGAAATTGACTCAGAAGAGCGTGAAGTTTGATTGGGGAGAGAAAGCAAAAGCCGCATATCAGCTGGTGAAACAGAAATTGTGCAGTGCGCCAATTTTGGCCTTGCCAGAAGGAAATGAGAACTTTGTGGTCTACTGCGATGCTTCGTATAAAGGGTTGGGCGCAGTTTTGATGCAAAGAGAGAAGGTCTTAGCCTACGCATCTTGTCAACTCAAAGTGTATGAGAAGAACTATACCATACACAATTTAAATCTTGGAGTAGTAGTGTTTACCCTGAAGATGTGAAGGCACTATCTGTATGGCACGAAGTGCGTCGTGTTCACTGATCATAAGAGTTTGCAACATATTCTTGATCAGAAGGAGCTAAACATGAGGCGGCGTAGATGGTTGGAATTGTTAAGTGACTATGACTGTGAGATTAGGTACCACCCGGGAAAGGCGAATGTGGTGGCGGATGATTTGAGCCGGAAGGAAAGGATTAAGCCGCTACGAGTTCGAGCCTTAGTGATGACTATAGGATTGAACCTCCCAAAGAAAATTTTGAATGCTCAAGCCAAGGCGAGAAAAGAAGAGAACTATATAACTGAAGACCTACATGGTATGATTAATAGACTCGAACCTCGTGCAGACAAAACGTTATGTCTGAACAACAGGAGTTGGATTTCATGTTTTGGGGATTTGAGAGCGTTAATTATGCATGAGTCGCATAAGTCAAGGTATTCCATCCATCCTGGATCAGATAAGATGTATCAAGATTTGAAGAAGTTATATTATGGGCCCAGCATGAAAGCAGAGATTGCCACCTATGTGAGCAAGTGTCTAATGTATGCCAAAGTTAAGGCTGAATATCAAAAGCTATCTGGTTTATTGGTTCAACCAGAGATCCCCCAGTGGAAATAAGAGAACATAACGATGGACTTTGTGACTAAGTTGCCAAAGACGATGACCGGTCAAGACACGATTTGGGTAATCGTTGATCTTCTCACTAATTCTACATATTTTCTACCTATGAGAGAAGATGACTCAATGGAGAAGTTGACAAGACAGTATTTGAAGGAAATTGTCTCGAGGCAAGAATTACCAGTTTCAGTCATCTCCGATCGTGATAGCAGGTTTACATCCCACTTTTGGCAATCGCTTCAGAAAGCTTTAGGTACTTAGTTGGATATGAGTATGACTTATCACCCATAAATCGATGGTAAAGTGAGAGGACCATTCAGACGTTAGAGGACATATTGCGTGTATGTGCGCTTGATTTCATAAAAGGGCTGGGATAAGCATTTGCCATCGGTTGAATTTTCGTATAATAGTAGTTACCATACGAGTATTAAAGCTGCACCATTCAAAGCGTTGTATGGGCATAAGTGCCGATCACCCATCTGTTGGGCTGAAGTTGGAGACAGTCAGTTCACTGGCCCAGAGATCATCCACAAGATAACTGAGAAAATCATTCAAATTAAGAGCCGTATTCAAGCTGCCCGTGATCGCCAAAAGAGCTACACAGATGTAAGACGAAAACCCCTTGAGTTTCAAGTGGGAAATAAGGTCATGCTGAAAGTGTCACCATGGAAAGGGGTGATACGTTTTGGCAAACGAGGAAAGCTGAACCCTCGCTATATTCAACATGTCAAGATCATTGCTAAAGTAGGAACCGTTGCCTACCTACTTGAACTTCCAGAACAGTTGAGCCAAGTTCATAATACATTTCACGTCTCGAATTTAAAGAAATGCATGTCTGACAAAACTCTTGCTATACCGCTGGATGAAATCCAAATCGACGACAAACTTCACTTCATTGAAGAACCTGTCGAGATCATGGACCGTGATGTCAAACGTCTAAAGCAGAGCCATATTTCAACTGTCAAGGTACGCTGTAACTCTAGGAGAGGTCCTGAGTTTACGTGGGAACATGGAGACCATATGCGGAAAAAGTACCTGCACCTTTTGCTAATCTCGAATCTTCGTCGAATGCTACGTCTTAAGCTTTGAGGACAAAGCTCTCTTAACGGGGAAAGGATGTGACACCTCATAAATTTCCTATCAATATTTTAGCCATTTCTGTTTGGTAATTTGAATTTTAAATGTTTCATTTAATTTTTACGTTCAACCGAGAAGTTACCCCGTTGCTATTTGAAAATTCATTACCGGAAGTAATCCGTATTGTTATACATCGTAGTCTTTTGTCAGTAGACGCGTTTTTACGTTTTTAGTTGATGTTAAAAATTTCAGAAATTTACATGAATCCGTTATTCATTTTCATTATTTGCGTGTTTCGGATATAGTTAGTAGCTTATACTTGTGCATTGAATCCTTGAAATTAAATCAATACAATAACTACATCCCTAGAATATTGGAGACCAACTTAGTCCCCTTTGGCTCATGCATGCAACTGAAAACCACAAGCCACACACACATGGGATACTCATTTTTGAATTTTGAATCAAGAGACATACTTCCCACAAAATAGCTTGTGGCTGGTCCTCTCCTTAGCTCTTATTGGAAGATCATTTTGGTCCCTTTTTTCTTCCCTTTCGCTTGCACTGATCAGACCACACAACCCCACCACCCTTGGATGCCAAAATTTGAAACCAATTCATATATGTCCAAGTTCATCCATTTATCTCATTCATTACTTACTCTCTCTCACTAGAAAAACACACTCAATCTTTCTTTCTCTTATCTCTTGTTCGAACCAACAAAAACACACACACAAATCCTTACTTTTCAAACTTTGATCAAATCTATTTGAAGATATATTGTTCTGGTTGATATTCGGGTAGTTCATAAACAAAGTTTGAGTTGTTTTAGTCTCTAATCATCCTCTAGTCATCTTTTCTTGTAAGTCATCTCTTATTTTTCATAAACGAGTTGTACTTTTACATACTTATGATCATTCCAAACAATGTGTACAAAACGGATCGTTGTGAAAGTCTTTATAAATTATTCTATAAAACTACAAGTCTCAAGTTTTAAATATTTTCAAACATAAATAGAAGAACATGAAAAATAGTTGTACTTTTGTGTCTAAAAGTTTGCTGTGATCATTTTGATATATATATATATATATATATATATATATATATATATATATCGTTGTTATTATGGCTATATCATTTATTTGAGGTTATCGTATATAGTGATTTTTAGTGTTGTTGATGAAGAGATTAAGTAAGATATTGGTTTTGTTGGAAGCGTAAATTGAAAGTCGATGGGGTTAGGTTTAGAATGGATTTGTTGTGATATGTGTGGTGTTGTCAAAAATCGAACGGATTGAATTTTTGGAATCCATATGGTTCGAACTATATGTGGCTCGCACTAGGTGTCCTAAAAATTTAGTCGTCACATTTGTAAACTTAATAAAATGTTGTAACGCGATTAATTTAGTTGTCGGATGTTTTTACGTGTCAATAAAAGGTGTACTTTTTATAAAACAAATTTTTTTCGAGTCGAGTCAAATAAAATGGGAAAGTTATTATTTTAAGAAAAGTCATGTCGAAATTTCATAAATATTAAAGATGTGTCAAAAACATATATATATATATACATTTTATTATCAAACTAATAATAAAATGGAGAAAAATCTTAGGTGTCGGGTCTAGGTCAACATTTGCGGTTATTGAGTCAACTTTGGTGTGTCGGGTCACTGAAAGACGAAATACACTAAAAGTCGAAATACACTAAAAGATGGGATACACTAAAAGATGAAATACACTAAAAAACAAAATATTTTTTAGAGTTGTTAGAGTGTCGAGACTTGTCAAAAAACTTATTAATTCAGAAAGTATGTTTTGAAATGATACGCCTTGTCTACTCATGTTCGGATGACCCGTTTTTGCGCAAAGAGTTGTTTCGTTGTATATCATTCTTAAATGACAACTATATGCTAGGTTGTCGCTAGGATCGTATGATTCGTCTTCACTTGATTGATTTCTTTTGATTCACTGCTCGTTTAAGGTGAGTTTGTAGCCCCACTTTTACTCGTTTTAAATAAATATTTTATAACTTTAGGGTAGACACAAGTACTTTACGTGATACTTTTCATGTTTAGTGTTGCCTAAGTAGCTTAGACCACTATTTGCCAGTAATATCATGAACCGTTAATTACCTTTAACTAACTGGCTGGTTAAGTAAGCACGAGTGAGTAAACAGATCTATTGGGACTAATAATCCCCATCCGGATTTGGTGATTCTTACTGGTCGAGTACGACTGATGTACATGCCAATGAATGTATTTCATGTCGAAACTAGTTTGGGTGATCTTTGGTCGGACACCTACCAGGGTAATTTATATGGCAATGTACATGCTACCTTCTCATTAGCTTCGGTGTCATGACCTTAGTGCAACGTAAATACTTTTCTTTTGTGAAGTTGTATTTGTTATAACTGTTACATACGTGTTGAAATCTTATGGTCCACTATATCAACGTTTGAAACTAAACCTATGAATTCATTCAACAATTTGTTGACGTTTTAAGCATGTTTTTCTCAGGTGCTTAGTTGATCTTATCATGACGTGTTGTTGGAAGTCTTTGTGCTATGTGACTTCAACCATTTTCAAGACTATCATATTTGTTACTAGTTGCCTTTTTTATTAAAAACATAAATACTACTTTCGCTATCTTTAATTGATGCTTCTGCGTTGTATTAACGTTGAAATGGTTTGTAAAACTTTATTATCTTGAACTTATGCAACGAGTGATGATTTTCTAAAACGTACCCCCTTAGAGGTTGTTTTCTATGCTTTGTACTCGAGATAGTTATGATGTCACGCCCCCGGACACGTATTCCGTCCAGGCCCTGTTTGGGGGTGTGACGGGTATGCCTTTATCCAAAATGACACCTGTAGTATGGGGAAAAAACTCATAGAAAATTTAAGAAACTAAAAATCGATCAAGCTTACTCATCTTGGACCCTCACTTATCAATCCAAGTGTAATTAAAGCCTCCTAACAGAATATCGATAAGAGAGGTATCATCGATGAATTCATTAAAAAACTTAGCTTGACAATCGTTGAAAACCGAACCATATCTTTCACTAGCTTCAGGAACTTCATTAAAATCTCCCCTCATAACCATTATACAATCCCAAGTGGCTGCCAAATTCGACAAGCAGGACTAAAGAGCGATTTTACTTGATAAGTTTGTGGGGCATAAATAGTTATCCACCTGATATTAACATCACCCGGAATCCATAAACCATCAACTACAACGTAATTTTCATTACAGATAATGTTAGATTTAAAAAAAACAATTTGTTCCATAAACATATTATACCACCCGACATTCCCCTAGCCGAAGAGGAAGTAAAATCAAAGTGAATATTACCCCAAACCTGGCGAAGCATCCAAGGATCGACTTGAGACATTTTTGACTCCTGAATAGCTAAAAAATTAACCATATGCGTATGACAAAGATCACGAATCCACCCTTTTTTATTAAGGTCACCAAGACCTTGAACATTAATAGAAAGACAATTAATTGATTCACATCAATTCCTCCTTTGTTTGCAATGTGAGAAGCAAGGGTTTTTTCACACCCCTCCATATTAAGACCCAAAGCCAAGCCAACCTTTATTGTTTCATCTAGTCTATCAAGCAAAGAGAAACCTGGTTGCTTAAGAGATTTTCTACCAGTATGAATGGAATCAGAGGTTTGTTGTTCATCGTTAGTTGGTGAAAAACCTGGTGGAAATTCAGGATTATCGGAGTGACAAAAATTAGGACCCTTGTTGGATTCTTATTGATAAGAGGACCCAACCCAAACGGATCGCTGCCTACTGGCAAGTTGTTCAAACCGTTAGGCACATCAAAAGTAGTATTAGCAGGTATGTCAGCCTTATTTTCCTGTTTATGGACTTCCTGTTCATGGTCATCCGCTCCTGTTCTAGTGTCACCTATAATCTCTATATCAGATTCCACGTCATTTTCCTTAAACAATTTATCTCCATACTTCTCAAACATTCCTATAGAACTCACTTCGTCACTGTCAGAATCATAACCTATGAAGGTAGGCGTCCAACTGCAAAGTTCTCTAACCCGTATGGCATAAGTGACATTATTAAGAGTCACCAAAATAGTAGCAAATACCAAAAGGGCATGGGAAGATTTAATGCAAAGTCGTTTAGAGAGTCTATTGCAGTGATCGGAGTCATCCATAAAGAGGACTTCCCCCCCATTTTCCACAAATTTGAGTAAAAATATCATTATTCCATGCACGAATAGGGGCGCCTCCAATCTCAAGCCAAATAAGGCGTTCCTCCACCGTAAAATCGTGATGCCAAAGCTTTAATGAAGAGAACCAGGAATTAACGCCTTTATGGTTGAGGAACTTGTCCCTCGCATCCTTAGTTGTGAAATCAAATAGAACCCATAGACCTCCCAAGCATTTAAAGTCTACTTCCAAAAAACCTTCTGTGCTACACATGGTACGTGTGTTCGCAATAGAACGAAAATCTTTATACACTTAATACACTTAATACCCTTAATGAACTAATATTATCATGTTTAATACACTGAACTAATATTATCATATTTAAATGTATGTTGATATTATTACTTTCCAAAATTTCTTTTATTTGTCAATTTTAATAATGTTTTACATAGAAATGAATTTATTTTAAGAAACAATTAGGTTTAATTAACACTTCTAAAACCATGCCTCTTTAGCACAAGTTAAAAAAAATCCTAATTATTAATAATATGTCATGATTTTACTTTAAATACAAACACAACTTATGTTTAAATGGTATTATTTCACTATATCTTTTACTGAAATTTACGTACAAAACCATATTTGATATAACTTTTCCTGCAGAGACCAAGAACATCTGACATTACCAAAACATTCATGTTGATCGCGCAACATTGGTGGTGATCTGCGTGATTGACACGTGGCGAGCCAGGATTCAACACATGCATTGATCACGCATAAATGATGATGATGAACTTTGACATTTTTAGTATGTATATAAAAGTTACAAAATAAACCCTCAAGTTTTAATTATTTACGACTTTTTTTATATAATAAACTTTATTTAGCAAATATATAGCACATATCTACCGATTCATTCAGAATAAAAAATACCATCGAAAAGATCTTCGGATTGCGAACAAAACGAGCCCAATATTGCAATGCATCTGACAAACGTATTATTTTTTTTAAATTGTTGAAGTTTAATATAAATAGAAAAAAAAATAAAACATACCCTCAACTTTTAACTATTTACGACCTTTTTATATAATAAACTTTATTTAGCAAACATATAGCACATATCTATCGATTCGTTCAGATAAAAAAATACCATCGAAAAGATTTTCGAATTGCGAACAAAACGAGCCAAATATTGCAATGCTTCTAACATACGTATGATTTTATAAAAATTGTTGAAGTTTGATATAAATAGAAAAAAATATAAAACTTACAAAACGTGCCCTCAACTTTTAACTATTTACGATTTTTTATATAATAAACTTTATTTCTCAAATATATAACATATAATCTACATTTTTCAGATCAAAAAAATACCACGGAAAAAATCTTCGAATAACTTTAAAATAAACTACTGAGTCAGGAACGTACACTGCCTCTAGTTTTCAACGAATAGCCGTTCTATTTTAAAACGTACAATTCCTGACTATGTCTTTATTTTAAGTTATTCAAGAACTTATACGATGATATTTATTTTATTTGAAAGAATCCAGGTAATATTGCTATAATTTGCTAAATAACATTTATTATATAAAAAATCCGTAAATAGTTAAAAGTTGGAGAACTTATAAATTTTTATTTTTTACTAGTTTTATATTTAAACTCAATAAATTTTTAAAAAATATCATATGTACGCCAGAAGCATTGCAATATTAGGCTCATTTTTGTACCAATTCGAAGATCTTTTCGATGATATTTTTTTATTTGAATGAATCGGTAGATATGTGTTTATATATTTGCTAAATAAAGTTTATTATATAAAAAGGTCGTAAATAGTTAAAAGTTAAGGGTACGTTTTGTAAGTTTTATTTTTTTACTTTAAAAAACTTTTATATTAAACTTCAACAATTTTTATAAAATCATACGTATGTCAGAAGCATTGCAATATTGGGCTCGTTTTGTTCGCAATTCGAAGATCTTTTCGATGATATTTTTTATTTTGAATGAATCAGTAGATATGTGCTATATATTTGCTAAATAAAGTTTATTATATAAAAAATCGTAAATAATTAAAACTTGAGAGTTTATTCTGTAACTTTTATATACATACTAAAAATGTCAAAGTTCATCATCATCATTTATGCGTGATCAATGATGAGGTGTCAATTTTTTATTTTTTTATTTCCCTTAAAACGCATGTGTTGAATCCTGACTCGCCACGTGTCAATCACGCAGATCACCACCAATCTTGCGCGATCAACATGATTATTTTGGTAATATCAGATGTTCTTAGTCTCTGAAAAAAAAGTTATATCAAATATGATTCTGTAAGTAAATTTAGCTATCTTTTACTTCTTCACTACGTACACATGGTAAGTTTCGTACGATACATAGTTAAAGATTGTCCTTGAGCAAGTAAATGAGGTTTTAAACCGTAAGAAGGGTTGTTGTCATCATAGTACCACAGGTGTAAATGATCTCATAGAATTTATTTTTTTGACAAAAAAAGATTTTCATTAAACTATGGTCTAGTTTACAACATCTAATAAAAATCCTCATATCATGCCATAGAGATGAGATCAATATAGATCTAACATTTATCAAAGACCTAATAGACTAATCATAACCACTCATTTTTTCATTAAATTAAAAAAACTCACTTTTCACCTTTTTTTTAAAATAAAATATCTTGCAAACGGTAAATCGTCAAACGACAAAAAATACACCATCGGGACGAGAATTAAATCATTTTTCTATAGAGGGGCGCTTTGATATATTTTTGACGAACTTTTTTTTTTGATTTTTTTTCAGTCACGTCTGAAAAAATCACATATGATTTGTATCAGAATCACATGTGATTTAATAAAATCACATATGATTTGTGATACAAATCACATGTGATTTTTTTTCAGACGTGACTGAAAAAAAAAATCGTCGAAAGTATATCAAAGTGCGCCTCTATAAAAAGATGATTTAATTCTCGTCGCGATGGTATGTTTCGTTTTGCGTAACGATTAATGGTTTGTGAGATATTTGATTTTTTAAAAAGAGGTGGAAAATGAGTTTTATTTAATTTAATGAAAAAATAGAAGGCTGTGATTGGTTCATTGGATCTTTACTAAATTGTGGGTCTATGTTGAATTTTTCTCCAATGGCAAAACAGGTCGTTCTAATAAATGACTTTCCTTCAAAATTATAAATTCTTTAGAGTTTAACAAAATTAAACACCGTATGGTTTTCTTGATGTCTTAAGCAAGTATCAATTACTACAAAGACTCAAAAGTATTATGACGATACATAATAGTTGATGTGTACTATAATTAATAATAGTGTTGTTCGAAAATAAACCTGACATTTTTTTTTCAAAATGACCTTCTAGATCGCGCAAGGTGGGGCGCGATCTACATTTGAACACGTGTCGAGTTTTTATTGGTTCGCGAGAAAATTAAAAAAAAAAGTAGATCGCGCAAGGTGGGGCGCGATCCACATTTTTTGTATTTTTTTTAAAATTTTGTAAATTAAAAAAACGAGCCATAATTTAATTTTTTTAGATCGTGCAACCATCATGGCGATTCATATTTTTTGTATTATTTTTTTTTAAATTTTTTTGTAAATTTTGTAATTTTTTTTAAAACGAACCCTAATTTAAAATTTTTAATGCTTGGATTGAACACATATATAAGCACTTTTACTCACAAACATTTTTATCATTCACACAAGTTATTAATTTTATCTTTTCATTTTTTACCATGGCTAGTAACCCAGAAAACGTTAGGTTAACTGTCCTTATGAAACTACAAGAAGCACTTGATAAAGAAGCTATTTTGGAGGAACAAATATTAGCCTTGATGCATCGATTTGCTGATAGGTTTACAGATCGTAGGGTAGAAATTAACAATCTGATGGTATTGCACAATCACCAACTTATCGATTACGGTAAGTACGCACTAGGATGCATGACAGGGGCCGACATGAAAAAGTGTGTAAAATTGAAAGGCGCCAGGGATGAGTTGCTCAGGAGCATGGAAGAAAAACGACAGTTGATGACGAACTACAGAAACATGTAAAAGCATTATTGCTTAACACTAGTTTGCTAACCATATATGTCGTTGTGTGTTGTTGTTTTTATGTTTTCATATCGTCTAAATAAGGTTGGCCATGTACTCTACTAGAGATCTAGTGATTCTCATGTTGTAATGCTTTTTAATGACTAACGTTAACTTTTATGCTTTCAATTCCAACTTTTATAATTGCAAAAATTATAAAAATACAATTTTTTCGATTTTTTTTAAGAAAATGACCAACTGACACACTTTGCACCATCATATCTTATGCATATTAAAACTAATTTTAAAAAAATTTAATTCACTAAGTAGAGCTCATCAAAGACTACACAGATTAGCAAATAAACAATTTTAAATAAAACATATGAGTAACCAAATACGTACGCAAAAATGTCCATGATCAAAATTTTCAATAAACACAACATCATATACCATAAACCTTAAAACAATACCTAAATCTATATACAAAATTTTTTCAACAGAATTGCAAAAAAAAAATTGAGAATTGTGAATCGCCATGATGGTTGCGCGATCTACAAAAAATAAATAAATTAGGGCTCGTTTTTTTAATTTACAAAATTTTAAAAAATATATATATACAAAAAATGTGAATCGCCATGATGGTTGCGCGATCTACAAAAAAAAAATTAGGGCTCGTTTTTTTAATTTACAAAATTTTTAAAAAAATACAAAAAATGTGAATCGCCATGATGGTTGAGCGATCTACAAAAAATAAATAAATTAGGGCTCGTTTTTTTAATTTACACAATTTAAAAAAAAATACAAAAAATGTGGATCGCTTGCCCCCAAGCGCGATCTACCAATAAAAACTCGACACGTGTCCAATTGTAGATCGCGCCCCACCATGCGCGATCTAGAAGGTCATTTTAAAAAATAAATTGTCAGGGTTATTTTGGGACAACACTAATTCCAATGGGTTACTGCAAAAAATTTCGCTAATACTAACCTCATTAGTGGAGTCATGACCAAGATGCTCCTCGTGAAACCAATCCTCACATATGCAGCACTGGATCATCTCTACTTGCTCCTCAACATCAACTAAACATGATCAATTTATGCTAATAACATCAAGTTAAACTCCATTTACAATTGATTACTACACATTTATACTAAATCCAAGTTCATCAGAGGATGTGAGATTACAGGTTTAAGTATGTGTAAACACAAAGCTTGTAAGCCCAATAGCACTCTATTAGCAGTGTAATTAACTTTATTACTAAATACAACTTGAGTTTATCATGCATATCAATGATATGCAATTAACTTCGATTTACACAACTTAAAAAGCACAATTGGTATCTACTATCTATCGATTTTCAGAGCACCCGAATCGGTCCTTCAAGACCTGGAAAGAATTCGGGCTTACCTTTTAAGCATCCCCCGCCATCGTGCAAGAGAATAAGTAGCAGCATGCTGTTTATGCCGCTCATTCCTCGTAGTATGCCACACAGCTTCATCCTCAGTATCGAACAACATCCTCAAAAATATCCGAAACAACCTACTAATAAATTGTGGCACCCCCTCGTCATACCAAACTTTACCTTACTTCTGATAACATAATTACAAACCAAATTGCCAAATACCTTGTCCCTTCTTTCAACATTTTCTAAGAATCAAAAGAAATAAATAAGAAAACTAAATTGTTCATGTACAACAACAAACAGTTAAAATAATATTAAACACTACATCTTTTGCAACATTTTCCCCAACTTTTCGTATGTCATATTACCCTTTGACATGTTCTTAATTTAAGACGATTAAAAACATAATTGCAGTCGAAACACCTTTGTGACAACTACTATACCATACCTAGGTGTCACACCCCGTCATAGGCGGAAACACGGAAATGCGACGAGAATGATCAATCACAACACAAGATACAAAATAGAGAAAACTAAAATGCATTAATGAAAATGTCATGAAGATCATTCACCTCAAACGCAGATTTGAGAGAAGTCCCAACAAGAACACAACACATAATCGTCAATTATTACAATCATAAGCCCACGCAGAGGTCCACAAAATCTTAAACATCAATCCTCAAGATAACAAATCCATAACATACTTCAAGCAAGACCTCTGAAACATGATCCATACATGATACACTTAAAGTCTGCCATCACACATCTCAACCTTAACAATCATTCTCTTCACCTGAAAATGATACTCGAAAACGTCAACAATAATGTTGGTGAGCTCGTAGGTTTAAATCAAAACCCAGTCGTTGTGCCAATATTTTAACAGTTGGACAATCGTGCAATATGACAGTGAATATATGCAAA
>BQNB010062412.1:3011-31306 GCA_026074375.1 Tanacetum coccineum | reverse complement strand
ACCTTCAAAAATGAACTTTAAAAAGTTGAATTTCTGATTTGTTGCTAAGCAGATAATAGCAGATGCCATAGTGCTACTACACTCATTCCATGCAGTAGTCTTTGGACTTAGACATTGTAGAATAGTATGAATCGAAAATTTCCATTGTGAAGAGAAGAATGGCTTATAAAAAGTGAGCTTCTATGAAATTTTCTCATATCCCATCAATTCAAGTTGTTTAAAAATGGTAGAGTTTGGTAAACAATCAATACCTTCCTCATCTTCTAGTTTAAGATCTCATCTCACATATGCTTCAGAGATAATTATCTTTTTGCTATCTACTAGAGCATGCAATTGTACTTCCTCATTGATAGTTTTGACCACGCTAGTAGACCAGAATTATTCAATGCAAGAAATATATATAGTAGGATTAACTGTTAATGCATATCTTATAGGTTGTGTATTCAGAATCCACAATTTGTTCAAACCCATCACTTTCTACGGGTTTAGACAAAAATCCTACCATGTTATGAGTATCTGCAAACTTTAAGGTCGTCATTTATGTTGAGTTTTGATGATGGATGATAAAATTGAGTTAAGGTTTGTGATTAGAGAGTTTACGAAAGTATGAAATTGATTAAATGACTGATTGAAACCCTTAATCGAAGTATTTATTAAAATACCCTCAACAACATTAACTTTCACCTAGCAGTAGTAAGTTATGCCTAGCAGCATTAACTTAGAACCAGGAGTAGTAAGTTATGCCTAGCAGCATTAACTCATAACTAGTAGTAGCAAGTTATGCCTAGCAACATTAACTTTGAGTCACCAGCATTAACTCCAATTCCATTCCAAACAGCTTTTCCATCATTAGTTTAATACTTTTCTTTACTTTTCCTGCAAAATGTTAGTCCAAAAACCAAGAAAACATAAGCCATAGCAATTTTCACAATTATCATAGTATTAATTATACCTAGCAGTATTCAGTATAACTAACAGTAGTAACTCAGCAGTATTAAGTATAACCAGCATTACTAATTATACTTAATAGCAAAAACTTTTATTGACATGAATAACAATACTAATTCATACAAAACTCTACAAAAACATAAAAAGATAAAAGACTTTAAAGATTCATCATTCTAATACTAACAATCAAATATTGAAATATATTTACATCAAAAGCTTTTGTAAGCAAATCTGCAACATTCTTATCAGTATGGATTTTAACCATTTGAATCAATTTCTCTTCATTGCAATCTCTAATAAAATGATGTCTCATCTCTATATGCTTTGTTTTTGAATGAAAAACATGAATTTTAATTACGCAAATAGTACTATTATTATCAATAAAGATCTTGGTATGCATAAAATTATACCCATAATCAAGTAGTTGATTCTGAATCCAAAGCACTTGTCTACGGCAACTTAAAGCAGCCACAAACTCAGCTTCTGTTATGGAATTTGCAACCACTGTCTGTTTCTTGCACTGCCATGATATTAATCTACATCCAAGGAATTGAAAACCTCCTGTTGTAGACTTCTTATCCAAGCTTGCTCGAGCATAATCACTATCAGTGTATGCTACCAAATCAAAAGGAGAATCTTTTGGATACCAAAGGCCCAATTTTGGTTGACCTTTTAAGTATCTAAAAATCCTTTTCATAGCATGTTGGGATTTTAAATTTGATGAGACAAAATAAATAAAAGAATGAAACAAAAGGATTAGAATCGTCATTAAAGAATTCTTCAAGCTAGTGGAGAATTATGAAGATTTGGTCAAAGATGTTAAAGAAAATGATTAGGAAACATATTAATGTGATTTAATGTGATTTAAATAGTTTCCTTATCTATTGATTTACTTCCTTTGTAAGTCATGATCTCTCCCTATATACAGAGATCATAGACATAGGTTTTACATATCCATCCATAGAAAACTAGAGCTCTCCCAATGAGAGTCTAGATAGTTAGATAGCAAGTCGACTGATGAGAGTCGAATAGTACACCATAGTTAGTTGGTGTAGCCCCAAATTATAGTTGAGGTAATGGGGAAACGTTCAATAAAGAAAACCTTGTGATAGCTTTGATTGTGTTCTTTATTATTCTGTTGTGTGTTATCAATCATTGTTATTATTCATCCTAGATATATAAGGTCTAATCAATCTTTAGCTTTAAACGATCTATCAATTGATATCAGATCTATCAATTGGTATCAGAGCTTTAAACGATCTATCAAGATCTATCAATTGAAGAAGTTGATCACAAAGGTTGATAGTTTGGAGACAGAACTAAAGCAGACTAAGTTGACCATGGGAAAAGCACTTGTGAAATTGGTGAAAAAGGTAAAGAAGATAGAAGATGTTCTCAAAAGGAGACATGTGGTTCTACTTGATTCAGAGGATGAGGATGTTGAAATTTCTTCCAAACATGGGAGGAATTTACAAGAGGAAGGTTTGGATAAAATGGTTAGGAATATGATAAAGGATAAATTAGAGGTTTTTAAGACTCCTACACAAGGCAAAACTTCAGGGGAGGAAGATATCAGCCCTACAACCTTAGAAGCATACAGGAAACTGTTAAATCTATGGGAGCTAAGAGAACGACTAGATCAATCCGAAAGGATTCTTCAAGTCAAGATTCACAATCCAAAGAAAATGTGTCGGTACTACCACAAGTTTGTATTTCAACATGTTCATATATTCTTTTGTTTAATTAATTTCTGATACATACATGCAACAAATCATTTTTTTTTCTTGTTTGTGTAGTTAATTGTAAATCTCTAATCACTTGATCAAGAGGATGATATTTATGAATTCTTGTAGTTGGATTAGGACTGACTTGGATTGTTGTATCCAAATTCTTCATGTCAGCCACTGCACCTCCGTCTTCATCATCTCTTGAGAAGTCAAATATGCTATAATCTTCCAAAGAAGTCATATTTGGATCAAATAGAAGTTCAATGCTTATTTTTCCACCAACAACATTAACCTTATTTATCCCAACAACATTAAGAGTTGAACTAACAGTATTAACAGTACCATTAGTATTAACATTGTTAGTGTTGTTAACATTATCTTCCTTCTCTTGATCTTTACATTCACTATCTTTCTTGGATCTTCATCAACCTTTTTTCCATCATCACTTGAAAGGTATTATATATATCATCAAGAAAATCTTTGAGATCTTGGGAATATGGTGGATCAGTAGTCCATAATGGTAGAAAAATGTAATCTTTGACAGGTTCTGTCTCCTTTCTAGCTTGACATGTATTATCACTTGGTTTTGTACCTGCAAAACCATTAGACTGTGTACCTGCAACAATTGGCTCATAATTCATTATTCTTGTTAGTGCATCAATATCAAATAGCCAATCTGGTCCACTACCTACAACATTAGGTGTACTCTCACTAAACCTAATATGCAAGTTTTCTTCCATTATCCTTGTTCTACTATTAAATACTCTAAAGGCTTTACTATTCAAAGAGTATCCAACAAAGAAACCTTCATCAGCTACCACCCAATTTGCCTAGTAATCCAAAATGGAATATGAGAATGGTAATAGGACACCCAAATGGTCTCATAAAACTTAAAGTTGGTGTTCTACCATGAAAAAGTTCATATGGGGTCTTGTTATGAGGCTTAACTACTAACACTCTATTTTGCACATAGTAAGCAGTTTTAACTACTTATGCGCAAAAAGTATTTGGCAACTTAGAATCAACTAGCATAGTCTTAGAAGCCTCAATTAGTGTCCTATTCCTCCTCTTAGTAACTCCATTTTGTTTAGACACTAAATTGTCTCAAAATACCTTTCATTTCACAAAACTGATTCATCTCTCTGTTTTTGAACTCAGTCCCATTATCACATCTAATCACCTTAACGTTGTGATCTACTAGATTTCCTATCCTAGTTAAAAATGACTTAAGAATGCCACTAGTCTCGATCCTTTAGTAGCTAGAAAAGAAAATCCCATGTAAACTACTGTAATCATCTATGACAACTAGGCAATATATTTTCTTCTTAAGGCTTTTTACAAATGTTGGACCAAACAAGTGCATATGCAACAAATGTAAAGGAAGACTGTTTAAGTTCTCTGTTTTGGACATACAAGAGGCTCTGTGCTGCTTTCCCTTTTGACAAGCAACACAGGTTTGATCATTTTCAAAAAGTTTAGAAGGTAAACCTCTTACAAGATTTCCCTTAACCAATTTATTCATGGTTTTAAAATTTAAGTGACCTAGCCTTCTATGCCAAAGTTTAGATTCATCAGATGTAGTTTTTTCTAAAAAGACAAGTTAAACCTCCTTTAGGAACTATGTTCTTTAAATTGACACTATACATATTATTCTTTCTAGAAACTCTAAGTAAAACTTGACTTTCTCAATAACTTAAAGTTGGAGATAAAACAATACATTCAGTGTCATTAAAAAGAACACCATTCTTTTTATCACATATTTGTGAGACACTAAATAGATTAAACTTTAACTCTCTCACAAAATACACATTTTTAAAATCTAGATTACCAGTTTTAATGGTACCTTTTCATGTGATTTTCTCTCCTTTGGGGTTCCCTCCAAAAGCAACATATCCTCCATCTATCTCTTCATAGAATGTAAGATAGGACATGTTCCCTGTCATGTGCCTTGAGAATCCACTATCAATCACTCCTTGATCATGCAAATCCATTTGTGGATTGCCCTGCACATTAGATAAGAAAATCAGTTTCTTTTGGGGACCCAAGCCATCACTGACTTGGATCTGCCTTGTGCATCAATATAATCAAACTTTTTTAGGGTGATTAATGCTCTATTTTGTTTAGAAACATGGTCTAAAACTTTATGCTTTGGTTTCCAAACCCAACAAGGTAAGGCCTTAACAACATTAAAACTATTTCCCTTAACAGCATTAACTACTGCTTTTGGCCTAGCAGTATTAATTTTTTTTTACCCCTAACAGTATTACCCATTTGATTAACATTACTGTTTTTAAATGTTGTGTTCTTATGAATGTGCCTCTTAATAGTTGGATGTGCCTCTTCACTATTGTTTTTGAGTGAGTAGTATTAACTTGTCTAGCAGTATTAACCAATACTGCTGTTTTAGAAATATTTTGTCTAGCAGTATTAATTGATACTAAGCCAGACTTCATTAGTAAACTACACGCATTTTTGAACCATGTTATTTAGCATATAGTGAGTCTGTTTAGTCAATGTTTTATTGATGATTCACCCTTGATCATGTTCCAAACAGGTTTTACCATTCCTTTATTTGAAACTATTTTTGATGGAAATTGCAATCAACCTGCAAATGATCAAAGCTTCAACACACATAACAAGCCTTATTAAACATCTCAAAATTGCTTCCTAGTTTTTGAGACATCATATTGTTCTAATTTCTTTGATTGCCTCTTGGACAGTGAGTGTTTTACCTAGTTGCTCAACTTGTTTAACAGTTTCCTAGCAGTTTTTTCTTGTTGTTTAAATTTGACAAACTCTTTCTTAACAATACTATGCCTAACTGTTTTCTTTTTAATTTTAGGCTGAGACACATCCTCTTTTCCCATCATCTGAACAAACCATTCTTCAATACTTGAGGCATCATCATACTTCCTAACTACCTTAGGCTCTTCTCTACTAGCCATTGCTTTACTGTTCTCAACTACAGGCTCATTAACAAACTCATTGTTGGGATTTCTTGATTTGATGAGACAAAGTGAATAAAAGAATGAAACAAAAGGACTTAAATGCATAAGAAGAATTCTTCAAAAGATGGAAGATTTTGAATATTTTAGAAGATCTCTTTAAAAAGATAAAAATACAAAAGATAATATTATATGTTAGGAAGATATTATTTTTTCTTATCTTTTGTAATTTGTTCTTATCCTTTGTAAACTTAGATATCTCTAGCATATAAAGAGATATCAGGCATATGATTTTAAGCATCCATAAAAACATAGAAGTCTCCCAATGGAAGTCTAGAAAAAACATGTGTGTGTACATGTTTAGTTAGTAATTAGATTAATAGTTAGTTAGTTAGTAGCTCCAAGGTATAGAATTGGGGAAAGGTGGAAACGTATGAGAATAAAAACCTTGTTTGATAATATACTTTTCTTTATATTTCGCTGCATATTTATATTATCTATAAAACATATCCTAGATGGGCTTAAATGATTCCACAATTGGTATCAGAACCACGGGGCTCTTGATCTAGGGTTTACAAGGTTTTTAGCATCAAATTTTTGAAGAAAAAGAAGGATTGAATTTTCTGTTTTGGTTACAAGCAAAATTTAGTGATGTTTATGATTTTTGGTAAAGAGCAAATTCAATGAAGATAAAGGTATGGTTTTCAGTTTTAATAATAAGGATCTCATGTCTTTGATGCATTTCATTATATGATTCTTAGAACTGGATGTTCTTGGTTTGTTTTGGTTAATATTGTTACATCACGACAAGAAATCAAAAGACATAAGGAGATCAAAGAATCGTGGGGTTTACAAAAACCAAATAAGGGTCTAAATCGATTCAAAGGAGTCAAATCATCTAGGGTTTCATAACAAGTGATAAAGAAGCAGGTCTTATGGGATACAAGTTGAAATAGCAGGTATTAATGCTAATTTGTGACGGATTTATGACCGCTTTATGACAAAAAAAAGGGGTATCCTTAAACAGTGGTTATTAGTACTGCTGAGATTTGTAAAGAATAGTGTTGCTTCTATACTTTCTACTGCCAAGGTTGTCACGTATTATGTTGCTGCCCATAAAAAGGTTTTCTGGTTCGTGTTTGGCGGTGATGCTGTTGGATATGGATGCGATCTTATTGAATACTTCATAATTATGGTAGTCATTGGTAAGTCAATGTGTAAATTAATGATGCTAACGATTTTGATCAAAACTGCCAATATACACTTAATACTGCTGCTAGTACTTATTAATACTGCTCGTTATATGTTAGTAATGATGTCGTTTGTTAGTACTGCTAGTTATGTGTTAGTGCTACCTATTTTCACTTTCTACTGCCAAAGAAAGCTTGCTTTGTTTGAGTTCAAAGATGAGTTTTTATGCTACTGGATTAGTGCTATTAAAGAAGAAAGAAAGCAGCTGTACATGTTAAGGTCTTGGAAACCTAATTACTGGCTTACTTCTCCTATTAGGCTTAAAAGACTTAATGCTGCTCAAATACATGGTTTATGCTGCTGTGATTTAATTCATGTGTATTAGTACTGCTAGGTTTAGCAGTTACTACTGTTGAACTTAAACCAAAGTTAGTACTGCTTTGTGTTTGATAGTACTGCTTGGTTTAAGGGGAAGATTTAATACTGCTAGCTTGTTTGTCTATAACATTAGTAAGTCAAATGTTAATACTGTTTGTTAGTACTGCTAGCATTAGGTTTAAAGAGAGTTAATAATGCTTGATGATATTAATACTGCTAGTATCATCAGATATCGAACAGTTCATGGTTTTGGTTATCGAATGACACACACAAGAAGAAAATTTTTGGTTTGCTTTTAAATGTTTCAGTAAAAGTTTAAAAGGCTTATTTTTGGATTTCTTGGAATTAATTGGTTACGAAGAAGGTTGTTTATCACTTATTTAATGGTGAAGTAGAATTATTTGGGTTTGTGTTCTTATCATATCTCAAATGGCTTACAGCATTTAGAGGTAACTTGTTCGTGCTTAGAATGTTGTGACGAGACGATTTCAAAATCTAGCAAGGTGTGTGGATTTCTCTTATGTGAGCCTCATGCGCAAATTGCTATCACTTTAGTTATGTGTCCATAGATAGAGGATTTTTGTTAAGAAGGTGCGATCTATTATATTATACATATTTAATATTAAAAGTTTGGAGTCACGTAGATAGTTAAAGACATAAGATACAAGTTTGGGTTATTCTACTTCAGCATCAAGTTCGTTATACTTAGTTTTCTTCATCAGTAATCATTACAAAAAGTCTACAGAATTTGAAGATTCAAGAGATGGTAAACATATTGGTTTCAGGGGAAGCTTATTGTCAAAAATGTTTAACCATCAGGTTATGTACATGCACTACTTGATGGGAAGGGTTTCGTACTAAAGACTTACTAAGGCTCTGATCATTATTACTACAGAACAGCAAGTTATATTTCTACTGGCACAAATTCATTTTTCTTATGAGTGTAATGGTGGGCAATATTTGAGAAATTAGAAGGCTGGATTAGTAGTTTGTAGTATATGAATTTGTAGTTGTAACGAACCAAAGTTGCATACCTATAAGAATACCCCATGATTATGACAAAAAGTGGATAGAAGATTACATATATAAGATTTGCAGCTTATTATGAGTTTATTTTGGTGGAGGGGTGGGGGGGGGGTGGCAAGAAGTAGTACAGAAGGAAAGCTACTATTAAGGGGGAAGTTTTTATTCAATCAGGAGATATCACATCTACAAACTTTTATGGGAAAGCTTTGGCTTTATGATGAAGTTTTGTACATGACTAGATTGTTTTGTCATCATCAAATGGGGAAGATTGTTGGGATTCTTTCTTTGATTGAGACAAAGTGAATTAAAGAATGAAACCAAAAGGACTTAAATTCAAAAGAAGAATTCTTTAAAAGATGGAATATTTTGAAGATTTTAGAAGATCTCCTTAAGAAGATAAAGATACAGAAGATAACATTATATGTTAGGAAGATATTTTTTGTTCTTATCTTTTGTAATTTGTTCTTATCCTTTGTAAACGTCTAGATAATCTTTTAGATATAAGAGAAAATCAGTCATCTGGTTTAGAGGCATCTAGAAAACAAAGAACTCTCGCCAGATGAGAGTCTAGAAAAATGTGTGTGTGTACATGTTTAGTTAGTAGTTAGATTAATAGTTAGTTAGTTAGTAGCTCCAATGTATAGAATTAGCTCAAGGTGGAAATGTATGAGAATAAAAACCTTGTTTGATAATATATTGTTCTTTATATTTCGCTGCATATTTATATTATCTATAAAACATATCCTATATGGGCTTAAATGATCTCCACACTCATCTAAACCAGTAAAAGACAAGTCAGGTGTTGAAGGCATGAAATTTCATGTGTAGGGAGATGGAATTACAATATAATTTTCGTAGCCTAAACCTTTCTTGCAATTGTCAACTATCTGACACTTTATGAGCTTGTTTAAACTTTTAGATGCATGTTTAAATTTATCTACATTAAGTTGAATGTCATCTTTTTCTTTTTGAACTATTTCAAGCTTCTTCCTAAGCTCTCTAATAGTCATTTCTCCTATATGAATTTCAAATTTTAAGCCCTTAATATATTGTAAATAAATAGACTTATTTTCTTTATAAACTTTAAGTTTTTCTTCCACTGACTCTAAACATATCTTATAACCTAAAACCATTAACTCAGATTTCTTTAAATCTTTTAATAGTTGAACAGTTTCCAAACAAGATTTTGAACAAATAGAATCATTAGATACCTCTGAGTCAGGACTTGAAGATGAGAAAGCCATGAGTGCATAATTAGGCCCTTACTCTGCCTGATCACTCCAGTCATATCCACCAAGACCATCACATGAAACCAAAGCTATGAAAGTAGATGTTTCCATAGGCCATCTCGTTCTTGAGCTTTTCCTCCCTTGTTACTTGTTTGTCTTGATTACTTGGAGCTCTGTACTCCCTAGCAAAATGTCCCATCTTGTGGCAGTTGTAGCACTCCACTTTGGACTTATCAAAACCAATAGTCTTATTGCTATTAACAGTAAGCTTCCTTCCCATATTCTTCAAAAACCTTCATGCCCTCATAGTCAACATGGCTATTTGCCATCTCAAATCCATCTCTTACATGTCATCTGGATGGATTTGTTGCAAGTCCTCATGTACAAGTTGAGGACCTATATGTTGACCTAGCAACAATGTACAAATAACAGCATCACTTAAGTTATCAATATTTGTAGAGTTAGCAGCATTAACTTGAGTGCTAGTAGTAGAAACTTCATGAGCAGTATTAACTGCTTCATTAGTGTTGCTAGTGTTGTTATTTGAAGAGGACACAAAATCCATGTTCTGTGTGTTTGAACTTGAGCTAGACATCCCTTTACTTCCTGGTTCATTTACACCTTTGAGTGTTTTTGTAAGACATCTATGCTCATTTGTAACAAAATCAGCTTTATTCAACAGCATGTATGTTTTACTTAGGTGACAAACTTCTTAATAACTTTTTATTAACATCTTCTTGTGAAATATTTTCATCCAAAAGCTCCAACTGACTCACAAGCTTTTGAAGCCTATCAAAAGTTTGATCAAGCATCTCTGAGCTTGGAGTAGTGAAGTTTTCATATTGCTGCTTTAATAGATTCCTTTGAGTCTTTTTTGTAGCTGCATTCCCACCAAATCTCTTTTCAACAGCTTCTAGCAACTTCTTAGCATCCTTTATAGAGTTAAACTTTAATTGATGTTCATTGGGAATGCCCATCATTAAAGTACTTCAGTTTTCACTTCTAATCTTCTCTAAGCCTTTTCTTCAGCAGTTGTAATAGGCATCTATGTCATAACTCCTTCTATAATTTTTGTTTTTGGCAAGGTTGCACCATTCTCTATGACTTCCCACAGTGCATAGTCTATCATCTGGATATATTGTTCAATCTTCATCCTCCATATCTCATACTCATCAGGTTTGAGCATGGGAACATTGGAAGCAGCCACTATGTGTGCAGAATCTTGATCTATATCTTTTAGCAAAAATAGGTTCTTCTTATTCACAGCTTCTCAACAAGCTCTGATACCACTTGTTGATCCCACTTCAATAGATCGAATTCCTTAAGCTTGTTTAAGGTTTAGTTATATTAGATAAATCTTAACACAACTAAATTGAACCTTTTTTTTGAATCTATTAAAGATTAAATGTGGAATCTAATCTTTAATTATAAAGAAGAATTATTAATGAAACAGTAAATCAATGAAAAAACAATTCAACAAATAACTCTAATATTTATTAATTATAGTTATAATCGTAATCTCTTAAAGTATAAGGGTTACAAAGACCTTGAAGCTATAAATTATACGTCTAAGACTTCAAAAGATTGATAAAAGATATCAAACTCTATGCCCCAGGACCTCCTTTTATACACCAAGGAGCCCTAGTCGGCTTACAATAGTTTCCTAAGTATCCATAATCTTTTCTATAAACAAATAACTTAATAAATATCATATAAGCAATACTAACAACAAACAGTACTAACTTATTAACCTCAACAGCATTAACTTATCTCTGAGTAGTCTTAACCTTGAGCAGTACTAATATTCACTAGCAGTAGTAACTTTGTACTAACAGTAGTAAACACTTAGCATATTTTCACCAGCAGTACTAATATTCACTACCAGTAGTAAACAAACACTTAGCATATTTTCTTTGAAGTTCATGAGCAACACTAAATCCAGCTGAGCAGCATTAACACAAACATGAGCAGCAGTAATTCAAACAACATCAAGAAGACTTTTAATCCCAATAATACTTCTAATTTTTTTTAAAGCTTGAACATTTTAATAACGCTACAGACTCTTATGGATATTACCTTTTGTGCTTTTTAACTTTGCTCTAGATCGAACTCTAAATTGTTTAAATCCTGCAAGGACAACAATATAATAGGTGTACATGAGTTAGTTTTTATCCCTAAGGGTCTGCATAAAGGTGTCTTTCTTTTATTAGTGGCAACTTCACAAAATGCAGGATTTGGCTGTGCGCGCGTAAATGTACAACCTGCCATTTCTACGGTATAGGTGAAGACTGGAAAATGCCAAAGCTTCTTGTATATTCGTGTCGCGTCATGTTCAATCAGAATTTTAGTATGACGTTAATGAACCTTCAACCATATGAAAACAACTAACTAAAAAATATAAATACCAAAAGTTTTACAAATTATGGTTTATAAATCATTAATAACTCCTTGAAAAATTAGTTAATTCAACAAAACATGTTGTTGCAAGAATGTTGTACCCACTGCTTACCCAAACACATTCACAAAACTTAGCAGTCCTGTCGTCTCCATTCTCACTTGTAAAATTGCAAAATAACAACATCAAAAAAACATAAAATTCAAACCAACGGTTAATTCGCTCTTAAAGAATCATATGTGATTTCAAGAACTTACTTCGTGATGTGAATCAATAATATAAACTTACAATTGAACAAAGTGAGAAAGCGGTCACCGCGACAACAACTTTCCGATGAGGCAAGAATAGATCTTTCAAAAAAACCTACAAAACTTTATTGATAATCATAGATCTTTTAAAAAGAAACTCAAAAAGTACAAAAATTTTATTGCTCACAGTAGGTCTCGATAGTCGTGTTCCGTGTTAGGATTACGGTGGAGGTATGGGTTTTGGTGGTTGTGAAGTTCGGCGATGGTGACGCTGGGTGGCGGTAGGAGTTTTGTTGCGGGGATGATAGGATGATGGAGTTTTGTTGTGGGGAGGATGGTGAGATGTGAAACTTAAAGCATCGGCTAGGTTTTTTTAAACTCCTATTTGAGATATGAATGAGGGCAGATTGAAAGGCGTGGAGTGTTTATTGGGTTTAATGAATTTGAGTCATTACTACTGCTATTGAATATAGGTGTACTGAATCTTTATATATATAAAGATATATTCATGTTTTTTTCTTTTCCTCTAGAAATGAAATGAAGATTTTTTTAAGAACAATTTCTTTCATTTTACATTCAACTTCCTTTTCCTTTCTTAGAAAAAGCTAAAAAAACACATAAAAAATCATTTTTGTTTCCTTTCTCCTCAAATTTTATCTTAGAAATAGGAGTGTAAATATGAGAAAGTGAAAAGGAAGAAAAGAAAAGTAAAGAAAGAGAAGAGTGAAACAAATATGTGTTCTTGAGTTGAAATATAAAGAGAAGAAAAGAAAGAAAATATTAATAAGATTTTGTGTTGTTCGGTTGAAAATAAAGAGGAAACGTGAAAATATTGGGTCATTTACGATTATACCTATATTTAAGTATTTTAAAATTAAAAAAGTAAGATTAATTTTAGTTTACTTTCATTTTCACTTTTTTTAAGAGGAAACACCTTACAATAATCGCAGCAGAACTTAACCAGGGACATGACGTTCATAGCACAAAGTCACAAGTTATATTGAACGATCTCTATATAAATCATTTGGAAAATACATGTTATATTTAAGTAAGAAAGTTTTACAAAGACATGTTTCAAAGAGTTCACAAAATATAAAGAAATTTGAGTTTACAATCGAACGTCAAAGTTATGCAATAAATCTTTGTCATGATGAAACCGCATAATGTGACTCTAGTGGGATGCTCTAAGTAAATATAAGGAAATGCGATTAAGGACCTGAGAATACATGCTAAAATGGTCAACATAAAGTTGATGAGTTCATAGGTTTAAGAAAAGTAAAATGTAACGTGGACCACATGATTTCAAGTAATTATTGTAACACATACAATATCCGAAATGTGACACCCCGTGAATTTCAGGTCAATATTTTAAACTTTTCCGATTGTTACTTTTGACTTTTATACATTACGTTTGAATCTGACAATTTTTCCAAGAAGTTATCCCGCATAAAAACTAAAAATCATCGTCGAATGCGTTTCGGCTTCGGACTTGGATGAGTCTACGTGTTATATGCATTATTTTATCATTTTAAAGTGTTACGTAGTTCACGTTCACTTTCGTTTGCGATTTATACGTCGTACGGTTTTAGCATTTTAGGTCAAACGGAGACCCGAAAACCCGTAATCTCTTCGTGTAAACTCTAGTAATCGTATATGTCAGGTTTTGAAGTCCAAAATTTTGTGATCTTCCCCCCATGCTCCAAACCTACGTATACACACACTCTTAATTAATTACCATGGAATCTTTCCACTTTAATTTGAATTTTGGCATCACATGCAAGGTGGTGACATTTTGGAAGCATGCTCCCATGCATGAAGCATGAGCTTGTCTCCTAGCTCCAAGTTAGGACCACTTCTCCACTATCCTAAACCATGAAAATTTGATTTAATTTCAAGAGGTGATCAATTGGTTCTTCCCCCTGGTCCCCTTTGCGTCCAAACCCACACCACACACACCAAAGGTGTGTGTTGGTCACTTAGCCATTTGGTTCTCTTCTTTTGTTAGGTCTTGGACCTTTAACCTCATCCCACTTTCCTATAAATACTAAGTGATAACAACTTAAGGTTTCACTCTTCATTTGCAAGCTACCAAAAAGTTTTTCTCTCCCTCTTCCTTTCTCCTTGCTCACAACACAAACCACACCCTTTTAGGGTTCATTTTCTTTGATTTCCTTCAAGATCCAAGTGTTATAGATTGATCCTTGTTCATATCTAAGGTAGTTAGAAGTGTTGGTTCTTTATTTTTAAGGGTTATTCAAGATCTATAGTTAGGGTTTTGATTATTTTATTTGGGTTTCAAGATTCTTCACTTCCTTTTCAAGTCTTATTTCATCTAGCTTGTTCTTTATATTTTGTAAGCAAATCTTGAACCTATCTCTTCTATCTTTTATATTCTAATGTTTAATCAAGTCATATAGATATATATCCTTAGTGTTTGTGTTATTTTTCAAAAGAAACTAGTGGGCTTATAAAATAATGAGTTTTTCATCTATTCTTTTTAATCTTGCTTCACCACTCATCGTTTAGGATAGATACTTCTAACAAGTATTGGAGCTTTTTTTTAAACATTTTTCTGAGTTTCATTTTAGAAAACAGCCTAATGGGCATTGCGGGAAAATATAGTATCAAACATGCCTTGGGGTCGCGCTGGTGACATTTTTCCATGAAGCATTAAAACAAGCCACAGTTTGAACCTAGAATGTATCTTGTATTCAGTTTCCATGCAGCTTTAACTCATTCTCAGCACGGCATTCGCAGTGTGAGGGAGGTTCACATATGCGGACCAAGGCTAACATATACAAAAGAATAAGTCATAGGATGTACCCGCGCATACTCTCAAGGGACTGATCTATAATAGAGTTCTTTTAAAGGGGTGAACGTTGGTTTTGTTGGTTGGATTAGGGTTAATACCATTTCTTGGAAATTGTCGCCAATCACCTTATTCTGCTCAAAGAAAGTCTTGAGCAACATGATAGAACGGGATACTTTTAGGGTTAGGATATGGAAAGCCCTCTTTTGTGTGGAAGTTAGTATGTTGATCGATTTTTAGATGTGTTGTGCGAAAAAATATGGTTGCTGATGCCGATTTGTGATTTTGCCGAGGTTTTGGATGAGACTTAAAAATTGTTTTCACTTATCAATAGCAAGAGTAGTCAGTTTTTGGAAAGTTCAATTAATTAGAGAAGCGTTATGTTTTCCAGTAATAACATTTTTCAAGAAAGAATAAGTGCAATATTCTGGATTGTCTTTGATATGACTATTAACCAGAATGTGATATTCTGTATCGATATACCCGATAGAATTTCCTTGAAAACTAGAAGTTCCTCATGTGCCTAATTTTGACATTATAGAAAATTCTATTCAATTCACAGCATGGTGATATCGTGCTGCATTAACATCAGTAATGTAATTTATTCAACGTTGGGTGAACAATTTCTCATTAAGACTTATATGTCGATACAATTAATCGGCACATCAACAATTTTCAATTTCTAGTTGTCTTTTTGGGAATTCCGTACCATTATTATGTGTCACAAAAAAACTCTTGAACGTCTTGCATATGTGTAAATCAACTTGTAACTATTCATCCTCATTTCTTGAATTGCCTATTTGATGTTTTGAATAGGTTCACTAATAACTCATAGTTAAGTCGATCTAACGATTGTAATGTTGAGATTTTTAATACGGCACCCTGGTATCAAACTTGTCCGAAGGTCTGTGATTTTGTACTTTGTGGTCTCACTCGTAGATCATGGAATAGGTTTCTTATAGTTCCATTTCATGATTTGATCTCCAGTTTTCAGGTGCATATCTTGGATGTCTTTGATTGCTATATGGTATCGACCTGTTTTGGCCTAATTTTCAAGAATTATTATCAACTGCTTTAACATTGTTGTCAATTTCTAAAACTTATATTCGCTTCCGCATTTTATCATTGAACCTATGTAAAACTTTAACTATTTTTTATTTAATGCAACGATGTTGGATTTCTAAACGCACCCTTAGAGGTCGTTCTTTGTACTTTGTGTGATGTATATTATGACGTCACGCCCCCGAACACGTTTTCTGTCCAGGCCCCATTTGGGGGTGTGACAGATTGGTATCCAGAGTCAAGGTTATAAAGAACCATGTAGTATATTTAGGTCTAGTCTATAACCAGTATGTGATCCTACGTGTTCTACTTACGTATATAATTACTATCGATAAGTATACGAGTATTAATTATAATACATTTCCATAATTATATTACGTTTATATTTGCCATGATTATATTTCATCACCTATATTTTTCTGCATTGCACGTACTAACATGGTTTCATATAAAGGGGATTTATATAAACTTTTGCTTGTGCAGGTTATGGCAGCTCTGATCATTTTTATTTCTTCGGATTCATCAGACGAGAGTGTGGGATCTTCTTTCTCGCGAGTTATTCTTTTTGGTTCTATTCCTGCTGTGATCCATGTTGCTCCAGATATTCCTAGTGAGATTCCTGTTGCATCGGAGGTGGCGGTGGCTGTTGTCGCTTCACCTGCCAGGGTACTCGATCTAGATACCCATTCTTCATCAGAGTCTGGTCCATCGGAGGGTTCATTACCTTTTGTACCAGTGGCACCTATGTTTCACCCTTTCTATATTCAGACAATTCTGATTCGGACACTAAGTTGCCTGAGAGGCATGTATCATCTTCATCTTATAAGGATATGGTTGCTAGATGGAGGAGCAGAGTTGCATCATGATCATCATCACCTACTACTTCTACTTTAGAGACTCCTACTGCTCCCATTTCACCCGCACCATCTACTGATATCATCTCACCTGTTGATGCACCACCCAGAGTTCGTTGACAACGAGTTATTCTTATCCAGCTTGGACAGGACATTCTTGTCGGTCGACTTTACCGCACTCATCCTGGTGGGCCATGTAAGGCTTTGACCGCGAGGAAGTCGGCTGGACCCTTACCTTCTCATCGTTTGGCATCGAGGTACATATCACATCATTTAGATAATTTTACTTCAGGTTCGTCATCAGACCATTCATCTTTCGATCATTCACTTCGGATCATTCTTCATCTGGGCATTCTACTTCAAATCATTCTTCATCTAGGCATTCTAATTCAGATCATTCTTCATCTAGACATTCTACTTTGGGTCATTCTTCATCCAGACATACTCCACCAGTTACCACCATTTTTTATTCATCTACACCATCGAGATTCGTTTATCCACCACTTGCTAGGCCTTCATGGTATAACAAGGCCTATCACCATTGGAGGTATGCCCCATTATCAACCATGTATCTACCGATGACATCCGAGTCATCAACTAGGGATTCTTCTTCTGAGTCATCTACCGGACCATATCGCAAGAGATGTAGGTCTCCTGCTGCTATCGTGACTTTGCCTATTCCTGCTTCAGGAGCATTAGTTCCTACTCGTGTTGATCTTCTACCACCTCACAAGAGGTTTAGAGATTATATTTCACTAGAGGATAGTGTTGAGGAGGATATCGATGCAGATGTGTTAGCAGATATCGAGGCGAATATTGCGGCTGCGAAGGCTGCAGCAGGTATGGATGTTGAGGCTAGGATTGATGCTGGTATTGGTATTGAGGTTGACGTTGAGGTTGATAGCGAGTACGAGGCTGAGTCGAGTGCGAGAGGCACAGTTGAGATATAGATGGATAGAGTCATCGAGCCGGTAGTCGCTGATGATATTACTGAGGCTGCTAGTGAGGATTATCCTGACCTGGTCAGTGCCGATGCTTCTAGAGAGGTTATGCAGTTGGGATTGGATGTGGCCATGTAGGAGTTATATGACCACATGCATAAGATTCCCATTGGTAGGATTACGGATATCGAGGTAGGTTAGAGAGGCAGTTGGAGGCGGATAGTATGATTGCTAGTGGAGAGAGAGTTGGTTTGCTTGATAGGGTTGCTTCCTTGGAGAGGAGCAACGCGAGGCTTCAAGGTACATTGATGATGGAGAGTGCAAGAGCCGATAGGTATCGGTGATGCATGGGCTTTATGAAGGACGAGCTTCGACAGATCTGTAGGTTTTGTTACTATGATAGGTTGAGGTTTGGGAGATTAGAGGCTTTTGCCGTGAGGTGTTTGGGTTTTTGTCCATGATGTTGTATATGGACTTTAGACTAGTAGTAAAGCTAGTTAGTAGTGGTAGTATTACTGTAAATCAAGTACCCATTATGGGTTGATAGTAACCGAATGATGCTTTTATATATGATATGAAAAGCTTATTATGATTCTCTCGTGTGTTCGTCTTTTATTGTTATTTACTCGTTCTAGCAAAATGTGTTTTATTGTATTTTTAGCTATATCTCGTATCAAACCTCACCGTGTGCTATGTATTGTGTTTAGATCATGACTATCACTAGCTCTGGTACGACGTTAGAGGCAATTGAAGAACTCATTAACCAATGAGTGGCGAAGGCGTTGGCTGCTTATAAGGCAAATCATGCTGCTGGACTGGTTATTTAATGTGAAAGCCAAAATGAAGATGATAGTAAATGGAGATGGAAATGGTGGGGGAAATAGAAACAGAAATAGAGGAGGCAATGAGAATGGAAATCCCCATAGGAATGACAGAGGTGCTATGCCTGTCGCCCGTGAGTGTACTTACCATGACTTTGTGAAGTGTCAACCACTCAACTTCAAAGGAACTTAGGGAGTCATCGGGTTGACAAGATGGTTCAAGAAGATGGAGACAGTATTTCACATCAGTAACTATCCAGAGAGGTACCAAGTTAAGTATGCTATGTGCACTCTATTGAACAATGCATTGACTTGGTGTAATGCACACAAAAGAACTATTAGAGCTGATGCTGCATTTTTCATGTCATGGAGAGAGCTTATAAAGCTAATGACTGAGGTATATTGCCCAAGAAATGAAATTCGGAAAATGGAATCTGAGCTGTGAAACTTAACCGTGAAGAACAATGATTTGGCTGCTTATACCCAGAGATTCCAAGAGATTACTATGATGTTCACTAAGATGGTCCCCAAAGAGGTGGATCGGGTTGAGAAATTCATTGGAGGTCTCCTCGATAACATCCAAGGGAATTGATGTGCGGTCGTCGTAGGACTTCTACAAGAAGTTTTACAACTCCATAGGCAGAGCACCTAATCGTTGTAGTAGTAGTATAGGCAAGACTCGGGGGGTTGTTATCGTTTACTCGAGGAATAGGTTGGGAAGGCTTGATCACGGTCTAACATAATTCTAAGGGTTGAGGGGAGATTATTTTTGTGTTTTTGTGTTTTTGTATTTTATGGAAAGCAAGTAAATCAAATAATTGGAGAGGTAGCTGGTTTTAGCTATTAAACTAAATATAATCTACGCTACCGGTGATAATAATAAGATAAAAGACTGTGTTTATTTAATCATGTATTACTTCCTAGATTGCTTCTCCTAGTGTTGTTGCCTTGTCACACTTGTGATGATCTGTGTAACTATTTCCTAAGTCATGAACGAATTTTACGAACCCGCCGTCTACTTAGTATTCCGCTAGAGCAACGCACAAGTAAGGTAGTATGAAGACTATTACAAGGCCCCTAGCGGTACACTAAGTGCATGTGACATATATTAAAAGTGGATCAACCATATTAGGGGGCAAAGTAGTATGAAGATTGTTACCTGATGGTATCCTTTCTACACAATCATGTTTCCCTAGACATATCAACATCGATACAGACAAAAGTTGGTTTTCTATAGCCTAACATGCACATCCATCACAAGACGCAACACCACTAAGATCTACATTCTAGGTTTCATACAATCATAAATAAACACAATAGAAGGTTTAGCCAAGCATATTAAAGATAAAGCAAGAGCATAGAAAGATCAAATAATACATAGACATATTAAATGATTAAATAAACCTTACTTAATTAAAACATGAGTTGGAGAAAGTACAATAGGGTTTTTAGGCCCTAAATTCGTCCCTAACAGCTGCTAAATGAACTAGGGTTCGTACCCTCTTTTTATTCTAAAGTTACACACACAAAACCCTAAATTTGGGTTTGTATATATACGAAAAACGCTGTGACGGCATCCCGTTTTAATCGTGACGCAATCATGAAAGAGAATATTCTAGATAATGGGTTGGGTCATATGCTCTGACGTCGTCATGGAATCTTGTGACGCCGTCTTGATCTTCGTGGTGACGACGTCACGTTGTATTTGTGACGCCGTCTCCAACCACTTTAGAGAAATTCTTGATCGATGTTGGTGTAGGTCCGTAGTCTTGTCCGTTTCTTCTCTAAATGAGCCAAAGTCACGTGTAATTCTTCCAAATGAGAAATACCTGAAAAGGAACGATTAAGTACCTATTTTGGGCATAAATGCACGATTTAGGGGGTTAAACGACCTTGAAAAAGTATATAAAATGACACCTCACCAGGAATGTAATTGCTGCTGAGCCCACAAGACTACAAGATGCTATCCGTATTGCTAACAACTTGATGGATCAAAACTTGAAGGGTTATGCTGTGAGAAATGCTGAGAACAAAAGAAGGCTGGATAACAACCAGAGAGACAACCGTGGGCAACAACCACCAGTTAAAAGACAGAATGTTGGAGGTCAGAATATGGCAAGAGCCTACACGACTGGTGACAATGAAAAAAAGGGGTATGCTGGGCCTTTTCCATACTGAAACAAACATAAGCTACACATGAGGGGCAGTGCACTGTGAGATGTTGTAACTGTAAAAAGGTTAGACACATGGCAAGGGATTGTAAAGCCGCAGTTGCTACAACTACTTGAGGATCCCTAGAGCCGAATCAGAAGGTTGTTACTTGTTATGAGTGTGGGAGGCAGGGACATTATAGGAGTGACTGCCCAAAGCTGAAAAATCAGAACCGTAGGAACAAGACAGGAAACAAGACCAATGAAGCTAGAGGGGAGGCATATGTGCTAGAAGGAGGAGAAGCAAACCCCGACTCCAACGTCATCATGGGTACGTTTCTTCTCAACAATCACTATGCTTCTATGTTATTTGATTCGGGCGTCGATAGGAGTTTCGTGTCGTCTACCTTTAGTGCTTTACTTGATGTCATCCCTTCTACGTTAGACGTTAGTTATGCTGTCGAATTAGCCGACGGGAGAATTGATGAAACTAATACTGTGCTTAGAGGATGTACGTTAGGATTGTTAGGTCACCCGTTTAATATTGACATAATGCCCGTAGAACTTGGTAGTTTCGACGTCATCATTGGCATGGATTGGTTAGCGAATCGTCATGCGGTAATCAATTGTGATGAAAAGATCGTTCGCATTCCTTATGGAGATGAAGTCCTGATAGTCCAAGGTGATAGGAGTGGCGAAGGGAAAAAAGTCAAAGTTGAGCATTATATCATGCACTAAAATTCAGAAATATATTAAGAAGGGTTGCCAAACTTTTCTGGCACAAGTTATAAAAAAGGAAACCGAAGACAAGTCGGAGGAGAAGCGACTTGAGGATGTGCCGATTGTACGAGACTTTCCAGAAGTCTTTCCAAAAGTCTTGCCTGGATTACCACCGGCATGACAAGTTGAATTCCAAATCAACTTAGTCCCTGGTGCTGCATCTGTAGCACGAGCCCCGTATAGATTAGCACCGTCAGAACTGCAAGAGTTGTCTACTCAGCTGCAAGAACTTTCTGACAAAGGGTTTATAAGACCAAGTTCCTCACCCTAGGGAGCTTCAGTTTTATTTGTCAAAAAGAAATATGGATCTTTTCGGATATGTATCGACTACCGTGAACTAAATAAACCTACTATGAAGAACCGATACCCGCTTCTGAGAATTGATGACCTGTTTGATCAGTTGCAAGGGTCAAGAGTCTACTCCAAGATTGACCTGAGGTCTGGTTATCACCAAATCAGAGTTCGGGAGGAAGACATTCTAAAGACGGCGTTTAGAACACGCTACGGTCACTATGAGTTTCAAGTAATGCCGTTTGGACTGACCAACGCACCGAAGATATTTATTGATCTGATGAATCGGGTGTGCAAACCATATCTGGATAAATTCATGATAGTCTTCATCGATGACATTTTGATCTACTCCAAGAATAAGAAGGAGCATGAAGAGCACCTTAAGTTAATTTTGAGATTACTTAAGAAGGAAGAATTATACGTCAAGTTTTCAAAGTGTGAATTTTGGCTCTCAAAGGTATAGTTCCTAGGTCACGTGATTGATAGTGAAGGCATTAACGTGGACCCAGCTAAGATTGAGTCAATCAAGGATTGGGCATCGCCCAAGATACTGATAAAAATTCATCAATTTCTAGGTCTTGCTAGCTATTACCGACGATTTATCGAAGGTTTCTCAAAAATTGCCAAGCCTATGATGAAGTTGACTCAAAAGAGCTTGAAGTTTGATTGGGGTGGAAAGGAGGAAGCTGTATTTCAACTATTGAAGCATAAATTGTGTAGTGCACCGATTTTGGCTTTACCCGAAGGTAGTGAAAACTTCGTGGTTTACTATGATGCTTCTCATAAAGGGTTGGGCGCGGTTTTGATGCAAAAGAAAAAAGTCATAGCTTACGCGTCACGTCAACTCAAGATTTATAAGAAGAATTACACTACACATGACTTAGAACTAGGAGCTGTAGTGTTCGCTCTCAAAATGTGGAGACATTATCTGTATGGCACAAAGTGCGTTGTGTTCACTGATCATAAGAGTTTACAACATATTCTTGATCAGAAAGAGTTGAACATAAGACAACGTCGATGGTTAGAACTGTTAAGTGACTACGACTGCGAGATTCGTTATCATCCGAGGAAGGCGAACGTGGTGGCTGATGCGCTAAGTTGAAAAGAAAGGATTAAGCCACTACGACGGTTGGTTTAAATCTTCCGGGGAAGGCGAATGGTTGGTTTAAATCTTCCTAAGTGAATTTTGAATGCTCAAGCTAAGGCAAGAAAAAAAGAGAATTATGGAACCGAAGATTTGTGTGGTATGATTAAGAAGCTTGAGCCCCGTGCTGACGAAACGTTGTGTTTGAGGAATAGAAGTTGGATACCCTGTTTTGGTGACTTGAGAGCTTTGATTATGCACGAGTCGCATAAGTCAAAGTATTCGATCCATCCAGGATCGGACAAGATGTACCAAGATTTGAAGAAATTGTATTGGTGGCCTAATATAAAAGCTGAGATTGCCACCTACGTCAGTAAGTGTCTGACATGTGCCAAGGTCAAGGCCGAATACCAAAAACCATCTGGTTTGTAGGTTCAACCTATGATTCCGGTGTGGAAATAGGAAAACATTACAATGGATTTCATTACTAAACTGCCAAAGACATCGACTGGTCAAGACACAATTTGGGTAATTGTCGACCGCCTTACTAAATTCGCTTATTTTCTACCAATGAGGGAGAACGATTCAATGGAGAAGTTGACTAGACAATACTTGAAGTAAGTTGTCATGAGGCATGGTGTGCCCGTTTTGATCATTTCTGATCGAGATGGTAGGTTCACATCTCAATTCTGGCAGTTTCTTCAAAAAGCTTTAGGTACTCAATTGGATTTAAGTATGGCTTATCACCCTCAGACCGATGGTCAAAGTGAAAGGACCATCCAAACCCTAGAGGATATGTTGCGTGCTTGTGTGATCGATTTTGGAAAAGGTTGGGATATGCATCTACCTTTAGTGGAATTTTCATACAATAATAGGTATCGCACGAGTATCAAAGCTGCACCATTCGAAGCACTGTACAGTCGTAAGTATCGATCGCCCATTTGTTGGGCTAAGGTTAGAGATGCTCAGCTCACTGGTCTAGAGATTGTGCATGAAACAACATAAAAGATCATCCAAATCAAGAAACGTATTCAAGCTGCACGCGATAGACAAAGAGTTACGCCGATAAGAGACGTAAGTCGTTGGAGTTTCAAGTTGGAGATAAGGTTATCTTGAAAGTATCGCCATGGAAAGGGGTGATACGTTTTGACAAACAGGGGAAGTTGAACCCTCGTTACATTGGACCTTTCAAGGTTCTTGCTAAAGTTGGAACAATTGCTTACCGAATTGAACTCCCAGACCAACTAATCCGAGTTCATAGCACTTTTCACGTTTCCAATCTGAAGAAGTGTTTCTCTGACGAACCATTAGCTATTTCGTTGGATGAAATTCAGATTGATGACATTTCATCGAGGAACTGGTTGAGATCATGGATCATGAAGTCAAACGTTTGAGGCAGAGTCGTATCCCGATTGTGAAAGTCTGTTGGAATTCTAGGCGAGGTCCTGCATTCACCTGGGAGCGCGAAGACCAAATAAAGAAAAAGTACCCTTATCTTTTCGTTAACCCTAATTCTACGTCTTAAGCTTTGAGGACAAAGCTATTTTAACGGTGGAAGGATGTGACACCCCGTGAATTTCAGGTCAATATTTTAAACTTTTTTGATCGTTACTTTTGACTTTTATACGTTACGTTTGAATCTGGCAATTTTTCCAGGAAGTTGTCCCGCGTAAAAACTGAAAATCATCGTCGGATGCGTTCCGGCTTTGGACTTGGATTAGTCTACATGTTATATGCATTATTTTATCATTTTAAAGTGTTATGTAGGTCACGTTCACTTTCATTTGCGATTTATACGTTGTCCGCGTACGTCGTACGATTTTAGCATTTTAGGTCAAACGGAGACCTGGAAACCCGTAATCTCTTTGTGTAAACTCTAGTTATCGTATATGTTAGGTTTTGAAGTCAAAAATTTCGTGGACTTCTCCCCCCCCCCATGCTCCAAACCCACGCATACACACACTCTTAATTAATTACCATGGAATCTTTCCACTTTAATTTGAATTTTGGCATCACATGCAAGGTGGTGACATTTTGGAAGCATGCTCCCATGCATGAAGCATGAGCTTGTCTCCTAGCTCTAAGTTAGGACCAATTCTCCACTATCCTAAACTATGAGAATTTGATTTAATTCCAAGAGGTGATCAATTGGTTCTCCCTCCCCGTTGGTCCTCTTTACGTCCGAACCCACACCACACACACCAAAGGTGTGTGTTGGTCACTTAGCCATTTGGTTCTCTTCTTTTGTTAGGTGTCGAACCCTTAACCTCATCCCACTTTCCTATAAATACTAAGTGATAACAACTTAGGGTTTCACTCTTCATTTGCAAGCCACCAAAAAGTTTTTCTCTCCCTCTTCCCTTCTCTTTGCTCACGGCACAAACACACACCCTCTTAGGGTTCATTTTCTTTGATTTCTCTCAAGATCCAAGTGTTATAGATTGATCCTTGTTCATATCTAAGGTAGTTACAAGTGTTGGTTCTTTAATTTCAAGGGTTATTCAAGATCTATAGTTAGGGTTTTGATTATTTTATTTGGGTTTCAAGATTCTTCACTTCCTTTTCAAGTCTTATTTCATCTAGCTTGTTCTTCATATTTTGTAAGCAAATCTTGAACCTATCTCTTCCATTTTTTATTTTCTCATGTTTATTCAAGTCATATAGATATATATCCTTAGTGTTTGTGTTATTTTTCAAAAGAAACTAGTGGGTTTATATAATAATGAGTTTTTCATGTGTTCTTGATATTAATACTTTGACTATGGAAAGGATGAGTGAACTTGTGAGTTGCAACAAACAGGATGATGGGATTAGAATAGATTAAGGGTGGATTTTGTTGGTTGGATTAGTAGTGAACGGGATTAGGTTAGTATAAGCACTATTGTGAAGTTTGGATGGATTTTTGGATGTGTTTGCGAAAAATATGGTTGCTGATCCGATTTTGTTTTGAGGTTTTGGGCGACTTAAAAATGTTTTCATTAGTCAAGAAGGTAGTTTTTGGAAAGCTTGTTTCGAGTAGATAGATTTTCATATATCGAACACTAAAAGTGGATTTAAAACGGCCAAGTTATGGCGAAATAAATTTTGAAACACTTTTCGGAAAAATAACTAATAAGGTTGCTGATTGGAATTATAAAATGAGTTTTCGGACACTTTCGAGTTGATTTGAGCTTTTAAAACATTGGCGAAACGTATATAGACACTAGTATATTAGGTGGAAACTTTAGAAACGTCACAAATATATTATCGGGATTTCTAAAACGGGAAACTTCTAAAAATAGTAACTTTTGGTATTTATGAGCGAGACAGACTTAAAATGTAGGCGTTTAGTTATCACTAGTGCGTTTAGGGTAAATGGAATCATTGAATATTAGGGGATCCCAAAACTTAAAACTTTCCTAAAATAGTAACTTTTCAAAAATAGAAACTTAATGTAAAACATGGCGTAACATAACTATAAACCTTATACTTTCAATGACACGTCTTTACTAAATAAACTAAAGCGCAAACACTTATGGATGTCTATTTCTTTTATGTGCATCTATTCTGACGTTTCGTATTTATTTCTCGTTTTTGAAGCGCGTCTTTTAATTAGATCGCAGTTAGAGTCGTTCGATATCGTCATACTCTTCATTGATTTACTTTCTCACCATTTGCTTAAGGTGAGTTCATAGCCCCATCTTTCTATTTATTTTACTTGCGTTTTATAACTTTGGGGTGAGAACATTGTTTGCTTTTAAAAATTGGACACAAGAACTTTACGTGAGATTTTCCCTATTTACGTTGCCTAAGTTTTGCGTTGAGACGAATACTATTGCCCAAATTATCATGAACCATTAATTTCTTGACCGGCTTTTGGTTAAGTAAGCGTGAGTGTTATAAATAGATCTATAGAGACTGATTATCCCCGTCCGTGTAAGTAACGCTTACTAGTTGCGGAGATGCCGAACTAACAAACGTATAACATGTCGGATTTCGTTTAGGTGATCTTGGTCAGATACCTGTAGGGCAAGCCTATCATAGCATAATTAAATGCTCCATGCTAATTGAGCTTCGGTGTCATGAGCTTAGTGCAACGTAAATGTTTTTTTATGTGAAATTGTATCTGTTATAATTGTCACATGCGTTTTAGAAATCTTGTGGTCCACCATGTTACATTTAAACCAAACCTATGAATTCACCAACATTATGTTGACGTTTTAACAATGTTTTCAGGTGCTTAGCTTGGATGTCTTTGATTGCTATATGGTGTCGACCTGCTTTGGCCCGATTTTCAAGAATTATTATCAACTGCTTTAACATCGTTGTCAATTTCTAAAACTTATATTCGCTTCTGCATTTTATCACAGAACCTATGTAAAACTTTAACTGCTTTTTAATTACTGCAACGATGTTAGATTTCTAAACATACCCTTATATGTCATTTTTTGTACTTTGTGTGATGTATATTATGACGTCACGCCCCCGGACACGTTTTCCGTCCAGGCCCCGTTTGGGGGTGTGACACGAAAAAGTATTACTATTGCACTAAGCTCATGACACCGAAGTTTTAACCGACGTTTGCATTGTTACAAATTGTTGCCCCGATAGGTGTATAACCTAAGATCACCTAGAATTCGATGTTTTGCCAAAACACCCAAGTACTCCCCAAATGAAATGCGTCCATTTAACCGGTGAGAGTTATCAAACCTAGACACGGGTGTCAAACCCAATAGATCTATTAACATTCGTTCTTAGACAAACTAATTAACGATTCATGATAGTGGGTGTGACAACCATGACTTGAGCAGGTTAGTCAAACCGTTAGTGTTGATTTATGTGTCTATTGCAAAGTATGGTTTATGTGTTTTTATGTGTTTATGAGGTATTGGTAACCAATCTATTGAGTGTGATCATCTCAATGAGATTAGAATGATGGGAAAATTTGTTGAGTTCATTTCGTTCATTTTTAATGACAAAGAAATGATTATTGATAATTGAGCGTTTGCGAGTTAATTGTGTAAGTATATATACGTATACGTATTTTGTGTTAGTTATCTAAGATAGGTTTAGCTTTTAAGTGTCAGGTTAAGAAAATGTAAAATTTCTATTTTTGGAAAGTTAGGTTGGAAATGAAAAGTTATTTTTAGAAAGGTAGTAAACTGCGTTTATGCAAAAAGGTATAGTCAAATTAATTAAGATTTTTATAAAAATTAAAGGAAATATAAATAAATATGTAATTAAAAAAAAGAGATAAAGGCCATTCGGCCGATTTAAGGGTTAAGAGAGAAATTTTTTTATTTAAAGTCCTAATCCTAATTAGACTTGACCTACAACTCTACTAGGAGGCCTATAAATATAATTCATAAATCCCTAACCCCTAGTACCTATAGTTCGACCGGCCATAGAGAGGAGGAAGAGAGAAGACGATTTTTTT
>BQNB010062411.1:1437-36085 GCA_026074375.1 Tanacetum coccineum | reverse complement strand
AATGCGTGTTTAAAATGTGTGTATAAAAACGTGTGTATAAAAATGTGTGTTTATACACACGTTTTAAAAAATGTGTGTAAAACCATGTATAACCATGTGTAAAAGCATGTGTATAAAACGTGTGTATAACGCATTTTTATACACATATTTTAAACACGCATTTTTATACACGTGTGTAAAAGCGTGTGTATAATATGTGCGTATAAAAACGTCTGTATAAAAATGCGTGTTTAAAATGTGTGTATAAAAACGTATAAAAATGTGTGTAAAAACGTTTATAAAAATTAAAAATAATAAGAAAATTAACTTTTTTTTTAAAATCGAATTTTAAGTTAATTACAAACGGTCGTTAACTTTACCTGCTCTAGCAGGTCATGTAGGTCACCATTACACACAATAGCCCGAATTCAAAAGTTCAGCGACACAATGGCAAAAAAATAGTAGTGTACATACAATGACAAATAGTGGCAAATATAATACATTTTTAGGCAATTAACATTTTTCTTTTTTACCTTTTCCTTGCTTGAAAAACTATTGTCTATTGCTAAATATAGAAATAACAATTTGACTAACTATACTAAAAACTACACATATTTACTACTACAAAACCTAAGAAAAATACAAATAAGTTAATTAGCATATCGATAAAATATTATACATATATATTAAAACCCAAGATTATTCCCCCGAGGCTTTTATGCCTCATTAATGGCAAACCTCACCCGACCCGTTTATTCCTTTTTCTCATTGTTTGTTTGGGGGTACGTGTCACGTATAGTTGATACGTGTTCTTATCTTCTTCTGCACACATAGAAAGATCTCACCCGCCTCCTTCACTCCCCATCTTTCACAACAACCAAGCAGACCCTAATCAACTCCTTCATTCTTCATTCATTCTTTGATTAATTTTAACGATGGCTGACGCTGAGACGTTTGAATTCCAAGATGAAATCAACCAGCTCTTGAGTTTGATCATCAATACTTACTAATGTAACAAGGAGATCTTTCTCCGTGAGCTTATCAGTGACTCTTCTAATGTTAGCTTTACTTTTTTTATACTTTTTTTCCAATGTTCGATATGTTCTTTATATGTCTGTTTATTGATCACTTTATGCTTATAATGTGATGTTAGCTTATTTTGTTAGCTTATGGTGTTGAATTGATATGTTATTTGTTTGTTAAATTAGTTTAGGTTTATAATTTTGATTTGTTTATATGATTTCGGGGTTGTTTGTTTCGGCTTTTATGTGGGCTTATGAGCTTATTTGTTTTTCAGCTTATATTTCATAAGCCCTATTTTTCCATCTTTTTTTGAAGCTTATGGGCTTTTATAAGTTATATTAGCTCACAAATTTCAAAAAATAAGCCAGAAAATTGGGGAATAAGGTAAACAAAAGCAAATTAACACCTTTTTTGAAATATGTGTGAACAAAATGTTATATATAAACAAAAGCAAATTAACACCTTTCTAGCTTCAGCAATGTCTAAACTTCAACATGTGCAGACCTGTTATACTTAAACTGATGTTGGTGGAAAATGCATCTGTGTATTATTGGGGCACTTAAAAGGATTTTTGAGATGAGAGAGTCACGTCTGAGACACCTATAATCAATGAAGAAAAGCTTGGTGATCTGAAAAATGAGGAGCAGCAGATTGTGAGTTATCATAGCTGATATATGTTTTTTAACCAATAATTGTATAGCCTGTTTTTTAAATTGTGTTTAATTTATCATTTTTTTCAAAACCACATTACAGGAATCGTAGTTAGAACCACGTTAGCAGATAATGGAATTTTTTTTTGCGTCGTTCGTTCTTAATGATGTATATTATCTAATGTTTATTGACGAAAAGATGTAGATGCTTCAACATTATGATAAGAATGTAATTTATAAAATTTATCAAACCAGATAAATGTAATTCATGTACACTTTATTTTATTATTCAATATACGGAAATTTCATGTTTGTGGAATTTTTTAACAAACCACATGGATCTATATAATATCTTTTTTTGACCGTTTAGAATAGTGGTATGCTAACCTTCGCTCATTTATTTGTTACAGATGCTGGCGAAGGTGGGTGCTGGAACGAGTGGCATGGGCTCACAGGGACAGACCGATGTTGCCCCAAGTTAAATGTCACATGGTAAATGACTTTGTTGTTGTTTATATTTAGGCTGTCGCGTTGTGCATAGGATTAGGAAAGTATCGGATATTTAACATAGGACCCATAGCGTTTTTTTTCTCTGAGTTGTAATTACTTATCATTACCAATCTTTCTCTGTATAGGAGGAGCGGCGACGAGGCCTCAAAGCATTGCGGGCTGACACCCTTGGTAAACTGAAGAAGGAAATTTCCAGCACGAGGTACGATTCGAACGTGTGGATCGTTCATTGATTACTATTATGTTATTTTAAATGTTTACTCCTATTTTTTTAAATTGGACTGCTTAATATTGGTAACTAATAATATGTACTTTTTTCATTTATAACAGTGCCATTGAAAAACAACTCGGACTGCAAGTGGGTGCTTTATTACTACAAACGACGATCACGATAACCATTTTTTATTTATTTGGTACGTCTCAGGTTTAATAGTACTTACCTGGATCTGTTTTTATTGTGAAAAGTGTGATTTGGTTACTGTACGTTCTTTTAGTTGCGGGTTGGGTAATGTGGTTCTTATGTACCAGTTGTTGATCTATAACAGAAGCTCTGTTTTGATTATTTTGGACACATAGAAGTTTGTGGTCACACCTGCAATATACCATTACACGAGTGAATAAATTATGAGTTTGCCGTTAGTTATCATTAACACGGCATTTTTCTATGTACTACTGTCAGTTGTGGTTAGTGTTTACTTTAGATGTTAGTATTACGTGAACAGGAATTTTAGCTAGCGAATTCAAATGATATGAAAAATAATGCTTTTTTATTCTTTTGATAAATGTTGATTAGGATTGTTAACATATATTGTTGGATTGTCTTGCAGAAGTAGAGCAACGAAAGGCAAAAGGAGAAGGTTAATAACATGGTTTGTTAGATAAGGCTACCTATGACAAGCTTCTTTCTGAAGCTCCAAAGTTCAAGCTCATCAAGTTATCCCAAATGCCCTTTAACAATTAGGTAACCAAACTTCTCCAGTTTAATGTTGTGTAGTATCTAAAGATGGTAGTAACATCAACAAGAGCCTTTTCAATAAGCTCAGCAATATCCTGTGGCTTAATGCCTAACCAAGTTTCACGATCGAATGCAGTTGGGGTATCACGCTAACAATAGGACTTCAGGTATGAGTGAGCCAAGTTAGTTTTTTATTTTTGAACACAATATTTTCATATTTTCCTCCCACAAATTTTTTTCTCTTTCAAAACTTATAAAACTGAGAACATCAAATAGACTTATCTTTTAGGTTTGGTTTCCTGAATTCCGGTACTAATGATTATTTTGGTTATACATAACTTGATAAACAACTAGCTACATAATTTATGATCATATAATCTGCAACATTAGTTCGACACATAAACAAGGCTTTGATTATGAATCTGAATCCACCCATATTGGTGAGGAGCTACCTTACACAAAGCCATACTAAGAGGGGTTTTCGGGTTTACTCATAAACCATATAGATTTTTCTTACTAACTGGAAAATTTGGCAAAAAAAATTGAACGTCTAATATTTTATGTGACAAACCTTAAGTTTTAATGCAAATGGGCAAGTGTCAGATACTTCATTGGAGACAAGTTCATAAACAAGTGTGTCAACTTTTGGAGTACAATAGTAGCTGCTCATCTCCGAAGTCTGCATCAAATGAAGAATTTGTATCCGTTCATGAGCCAGTATCGTTCAGCGAAAACCTGGAAGCCCACTGCTTTGAATCCAATTTCGAGCAAAATGAGCATAAAAACCTAATTTAGACGATTCACCTCATTCGTCTTCTGGAGTCGTATCGGAAAGAAAATCTGATAAACACACACGTTGCAAATCTAAAAGGGACGCAGTAAATTCATCAGCAGACGTTTATTCGACCTCATATGCTAATGCTCCATCAAAGGAAACATTCATCAGACATAAGGTTCTTATCCACTTATTTCTCAGTTTTCCCTTTCTTTCTTTTGATAAGTTATAATGCTCAAAATTTTAATTCTAGGCCAAACGAAGTCATGTTGTGGTCTCTAAAGAAGTTATTCCCAAGATAAAGAGTGTTGATATAGTTGGTTCACATTCTGCAACATACGAGGGTCTAAATGCAAACAGTCCACATGAGTCAATAACATCGGCTCAAGATGGGGCAAATGCATCAAACATGGAAACAGAGAGATGCCCACCTAAGAAGAGTCACATGCTAATCAAGTGAGCTATTCCAGGTTTGCTCTCTTCACATCATTGCTTCTAGCTTTAATAAACTCTTTTTTTGATGTGCTTTGTTCATTAAACAGATTACGTGTGAAATAACTTGATTTGTAGGTGGTATGTGACCTGCTGACCCATTTTGGGACGTTACAGGTTTTAAAAAAAAGTAAAAATGGGCAATTTTTTGTACCATAGCAGCCGCATCAACTTCCATGCTTCTCACTACTGCTGCAACTGGTAAACTTTCTTTTTGCTGCTAATAGTACTTTTTCAAACATTTTATTCAAAATTTCATATGTAACATCTTTTTTATTTTGGAAAATATCCATAACCAAAACTACATACCCATCGTCATAATACAGAAACATATAAAATACCTAAATGGCTTTGCTATAAAGTATAGACGTGTTACATTTATATTAGTTATCACTGTTATCAGTTTGACTAAATTACGTAATAAACCTGTATTACCATTTGATGTTTAGCCAATAGATGAATAACATATGTAAACTTTTTTTTTCATTTAAATGCGCTTTTTAGGTAAGCGAAATTATGTTTAAATAAATGGTTCAAATATTTCCACCTACTGATGCACAAGTATGAAGTTAAGAACATTTATTCTTTTGAACCTTTAACTAAATCCTAATACGGGTCGGTCAAAGGGACATGTGTTTTTAAATTTGCAGACAAGACGAAACGTGTTTTTAACAGCTTTCATTTACTGTTTGGATAGCTTATGTTAATCGCCAATTGCTAAGTGATTTGGCTTATAATAACCAGCAAAGCCTCAAAAAGATGAACTGTTTTCATCTTCTATGCGTTCCCTTTTTTCTGCATAAGCGTTATCATATATTAACTGATCATCTTAGAATGCAGGCAGGTAAGTTTTTAGCAATAAGTGAGAGCGGAACAGATGAATCCGAAGAAAACCAGAGCCAACCGTAGGTGTTTGACCAAGAATCATTCCCTGGAACATTTGCTGCAAATATAGATATAATGTGTCTTTTTCTTGCTGCAAATATAGACTTAATGTATCTTTTTCTTTCGTGTTTATGTATGTTGGCGAAAGATTGTACAAGGCTTTTGTTCTACTTCATAGATTAAATTACCAATGAGTTGAAGCATCATTTGCTAGAACATTTGCTACAATCAGATTGTACAAGGCTTTTGTTAGTACAAGGCTACCCATCATGACCAAATCGCTTTCTTAGTCCACATGCTTTCACCAGATAATATCACACAACGCAAACAAACAAAACAAAGACTACCACAACAAAAATGGAAAACCCCGCGCTCCGCAGCGAAGCGCGGGTTAAAAATCTTGTTTATAAAATACAACCTAAGATTTCAAAGAGGGGTTACGACATTAAATAGAAATGATATTTTTTTCCTATATATTCTCCGCGAAATGTTATAGTGAATGTTACAAAACTTCAAAAAAAGTACTTTTAAATTATTACCACTTCCGTCTAAAAATAAGTGTTCGATTTAACTTTTCAGAGTTAAATTAGTTCAACTTTTATCTTTACTATTTTTGTGTGTGTTATATAATAGGGTTAAGTCAATAAATAGCTCACGAACTTACCAAAATTCCATAGTTAGGTAACGAACTCTTTAAAATACCATGATTACCCATGAAACTTTCAAATTTATTTAAATACCACCAATAACGTCCAAATTTGTGAAGGGTTACCGGCTAAACTTTCACATCATAATTTTTTTTCTTTGCCGGTAATTAATTCACACCCTACCCCCTTATTATCACCCGACCCACTATTGATTCCCAAATTCCCAATTAATACCCACTTTTTATATGAATCAGCCTCAAATCCTTAACCCTAAAACTTCTGTAGATTACTAATTTCTTATAAACCCTAATTGTTACCTACATATTCAGTTGATAATCACGATGAGTAAAGGTATGTCATTTGTTGTTTTATGATTATTAGTGTATATACATTGTCGTCATTTGTTGTTCTATAATTATGCAAAGATAGGAAAAGCACAATCTAAGTTATACAAGTGTGTTTGACGTTTGAGATATCAGGATACATGTGTGTCATCATTTGACGTTTGAGCAACACATCAGCATTCTTTTCAATTGATCCTTTCTAGAACAGGAAATTTATTTAAGGGGTGTTTGGTTTAGCTAATTTCTGTTTAGCTTATTTGTGTTTTGCTTATTTGCCTTTGAATTAGCTTAAGGGGTGCATCTTAAGAGGTCTTGTTTTAGCCGTTAAATTTGTTTGTTTAAAGGGTGTTTGGTTTAGCTTAACACTATTAAGCTTATTTGGTTTAGCTTAAGGGGTGCTTGGTTTAGCTTATTTGTGTTAAACTTATTGAAATATACAGTTTAAGGGGGTGTTTGGTTTAGCTTATTTGTGTTTAGATTATTTAGCAGATATACATGATGACTAGTTCTTGTAGAAGTCATTATGTTCTTAATTTGGTCTTGCAGAAATCATTATGATTAGTTCTATCAAAAACACCTCTTTGGAAAGCACCAGCTTTGAGCAAAACAGCAGCTCAGAGGACATTGTGTCTAGCAAGGGGCCATCAAAATCATTGCTCTAATGGTATTATAATGGCACGGACTCTAGCAAGGGGTCATCAAAAGCATTGCTCCAATAGTACGATGATGGCACGGACGAGGACATTGTCAAAAGCCCAAAGAAGCTAACTCCCACAGTAATTGTCAAAAGCCATGTTTCAATCAAGGGTTGTGTGCTTGGGCTAGCAAATGTTAAAACATAGGGTTCTATTGTGAAAAAAATTGAAGTTAGGAAACATGAAAGTTGTGCAGACAAGGCAATGGGGAAAAGAAAGCTTTCAGGTGGAAGTTGATCATCATTTTATTATTGTTAAAACAATATGTATGTTATAACAATTATGACAATCCGTATTTTCAGGTTATTTTACGTCAATAAACTCAAAACTATTTACTTTGAATTTTACGCGTTTACTTTTAGTTTCAACCGTTAAGTTAAATCACGTAAACCAAAAATCAACAATTAACGTAAACCGACATTAAACAAATAAAAGTTTACGTCAAACAAGTGTTATATAATTAGTATGAAGATAATTTATAACTTTTCCTATTTTATTTTTATACGTTACATAAAACGCTTATGTTTCGCATTATGAACTTTCATGCATACATATAAACTATACCACCTTTACCAATACCCACAATATTTATACCTTGTAAAAAATTTAACAGTTTCCTCCCCCTAAAATACCTATATGAACCGGCCACTAGTGTGCTACACAAAACCATAAACTATTTTTGCAAGATTAAACCATGTGCAAAAATATCTAGTCTTGCATTATCACTACCAACTTCCTTACAAGTTCTTACACAAAACTAGCAACTCCTAGCTAACCCTTACACCACCCACGCCCCCTTACTCCATGATGGTCTTGTGTAAGTTATGTCCCCTAGATATTTTTACTAGTCACTCTTTATATTCATTCCACACTTTACATACCAATTTATAACTAGCAAAATCACAAAACTCTCTTTTTCTCTCCAACTCAACCCGCAGCTAAAAAATAAGCCATTACAATTCCATAGTTTTTCATCTTCTTGATATTACAAGCAATCTAGTATGTTCAAGGTTAACATCTAAGGTGTTCCAAAGTGATTTCAAGCTTGGGTTTTAAGAATTAAGTTAGGGTTTTATCATTTCAAGTTGGGTTTTTATAAAGTTTTTGGGATAAAAATCAAAGCCTAGGTTTCTTTGAGTTCTTCATCTTTGTAAGCATACCTTATATACTCTTTGATTTTCATGCATCTTGATTATGATCATACACATTTCCATACTCTCATTATTATCATTTTCACATGAACATTTTGATTATAAAGTTATATCACGAACTAGTACATTTTTATATAAAGGTTTACAAAAAAATCAAGAACAATATTTACTTATATAATTATTTGCAAGAGGTGTAAAATAAATTCTATACATGAAGGAACATTTAGAAATATTTATTTTGATATGAAATAAGTACTTGTTCAATTATTTATCATGTTGTTAAATTATTTGTTCATAATCTAGCTTATTTAGTTTTATAAGTTATTTAATGTTTTATTCATTATGTTGTTAAGAGTTGGATGAGATTATGTTAGTTTGGATGTGTTAATTTTGAAAGAGGTTGAGGTGATTAGATTGGAGGTTTTTGTTGTGTAAAAAATGAAGTAAAAATTACAAAGTTTTGAAGTATAAAATACCTCTAAGGGCATTCGGTTCAAAACAGAAAGACAGGAACTTTGTGACGAGTTAAAACCTTAAAAATATGTTAATACACTTCAATACAATTCCGTGGACATAAAGAACGTAAAAAATGGATGTAAATCGAAGAAGTTATAGTCAAAACAAGATTTGCACCAATACCGGCAAAAACAATTTTTGTATATAATCTGGCAGATTTAGTTTTCATGATGTTTTTCGGGTCCGAACCGACTTAAGTATAAAACTAGAAACTTGTTCGGAATGATTTTTCTTTAAAATATCGCGTGTTTTGAAGCCCCAAAGTGTAAAACGGAAGAGTAATACTTAATCAAACTTGGACTATTTTTCTGAAATTACCATAAATTTTCTGCGCACATTTTTATATAGTGTCAAAGCTGTTAGGGATAGTAAATTGTATTTCGGACGTTTTCGGGTCCGTTTGGACTATAAAAACCTTAGAAAATAATATAGTATCACTTGTTCAATATTTATACGCGTTAAAAACTTTATAAATATTATTTTATAAACTAGTTACACTATAAATATGTTGACGTTGTAAAAATAATAAAAATAGTAAATCAATCGAACTAGACTATAATTAATTTTCAGACAATTAAAAAATGTTACGAATGTATACACTTGGAAATTAAATGATGAACTTAAAGTAAACATTATTTTGACTATTAAATTAAAATACAAACTATTAAGTAGTGATATAACAATATAAAATATAATGCATTATTTTATATTCACATGCATTATTCTAAATCGACCTATAATTAAATAGGTTGCATACCGGTCTTTTGTAACGACATTCCTTGTTGATTTTTCCAAAGTCAATACCATCACTTAAGATGAGTTTCATGGCCCCTATTTTACTTCTTTTAAATATTTTAGAGGAGAATACATGCTCATTTACAAACTGGTTTACATATACGTTTTCATACGCATTTACAAACTCGTTTACATACTCGTTTACATACTCGTAACCATGACTTGTTTTCACAATGGGACGCAAGTACAATACTTTTTAATTTTTATAATGATTACGGATTTTGCCTAAGTAGCGATAACTCACCATACCCACTATCATGAATTGTTAATTACTTTATGTAAGTGCGTATGTTATAAATAGATCTATTAGGATTGACATCCCCGTCCAAGATTGGTGCCAAACATGACCAATGGACGTATACCATATCGGATATTAGATGTTGTAGATTGAACATCTACACGGGTACATTGATTGCCTGATATTAATTGGCACACATACATTATTATAGCTTCAGTGTCATGAGCATAGTTAAATCGTAATTACATTTTGTGATATTGTATGTGTTACATTTATCATACACTTTGAAATCTTGCGGTCTAACATTTATACTTACATAAACCTATAAACTCACCAACTTTATGTTAACACTTTTAAGCATGTATTTCTCAGATGCCTAACTGCTAAGGAGTACTTTAAGTTCTTTGGGTCTTCATGCATTCAAGACTATATTTTCATAGACTTTTCATGCACTACTTGTCCTCGTTGTATTTTTAAACTAGAAATTTCAATTGATGCAAACTTGGGACAAAATGTTATAACTTGTTTATTTTTAATCAAATCAACGAGGTTATCTTTTCAACGACTCATTTAGAGCGTGTTCTCTTATATCTTATGCTATTTTATTATGAAGTAATGCCTTCGGTTATCATTTCGTTGTGACGTATTTTTTGGGTGTTACAAATTAATATCAGAGCCAAGGTTATAAAGAACTAGGTTGTATGTCTTACCTAGACTATAATCGTTTTCATAAACATTGCATCACATAATACTTTTTCATGCTCATACACTACTTTCTTACACTATTTGCTTACATGATTTATATACGTGCTTACATTCCCTTGGGTATATTTTAAACTTGTTTTATATAAATACTATGTATTTAAATACTAGAACTTTCTCAAGACATTATGATTGACATGATGGTCCTTAGAACTTTTTTTCATGTCTTTTACATAAGGGTTTTTCTAAAATGTACCCCAGGGGCACATGTTAAGGTGGGGACACAGGCTGTGTGTCACAGCTTGATTGGCCAGCAGTTATTGTTATTAATCATTATCAGGCCCCATAAATAATTTCTGGCCAATCAAGCTGTGACACACAACCTGATGTCCCCACCTTAACATGTGCCCCTGGGGCACATGTTAGAAAAACCCTTTACATAATACTGTTTTACATAACATTGAAACTTGTCACAATCCGCCAGTCTCACTAGTTACCTTACCATTCAACTTCGAGCTTGAACACCCGCCTTATATTGTTGAAACACCTACGCCATCTTGCGACCCATCGTCTAGAAGCATGCCAATTAATTTTAAAACGGCTATACCCGTCATCTCGTAACATTTCATCTTTAGATCACGACATTTGGAATCCAAATTATTTTATTTTCTTTTACTCCGTTCCATTTTGAAGAAAATACCGATGATAAGACAAAGAATGAGTTCCGCGGAGAGTGAGCAGATTGTAGCCCAACGAGTTGATAAAGCTATTGAGGTTAATGCTTAAGGAGAGACCTTCCCATCTTGCCTAGTGAAACCTAAGTTGGAACTACCTTAGATTCAATTTCCCATAAGAATTTGCGTCATACTTCCTTTTAAATTTTCGTTGTACTATGTGGATGATTTTAAATTATCTATTAAACTTATGTGTCGTAAAAACATCGTCGATTTTACTTTAACTCTTTATTTATTTATGCAAGCCACTCCTTAAACTATTATAGCCCTTTAAACATTTTTACAACCACTTTATAATTCATTTCACTACCACATGATAAGCTATTTTACTAATCATTAATAATGATCTAACTGTCGTCAAATGAATTAACATTTTAAACTATTCAACAATCTCCTTATAAACTATTTCTACTATCGTTAATAAACTGTCTTACTATCATTAATAAGTTATCTTACTATCGGTTATAAACCATCATTTTATAAACTATTTCGCTATCGCTTTAAAAAACTATTTCACTATTGTAATAAACTATTCTACCATCATCTAGTAAACTACCATGTTATAAACTATTTTCCCACCATCATATAAACCATTTTGCTATTACCTGATAACCTATCCTATTATCATCATGTAAACTACTTTACCATTAACCTTATAAACCATTTTGCTATCACTTATAAACTATTTCGCTGTTATTCTATAAACTAAATTACTATCATGCTACAAACTATCCTTTCATCAACTTATAAACTATTTTCTTGACATCTTATCTACTACCTTACAATCATCTCGAAAATCACGTTACTATCACCTTATTAATCTCTGTTTTTATTTTACGAAACTATTTTGTTTGCATCATCTAAATTATTTTACTATCACCCCATGAACTATTTAACTATCATCTTATAAACCATCTTACGGTTATCTCAAAAACCATTTTGTTGTCATCCTATAAACTACCTTGTTTCCATCTTGTGAATTAATTTATCACACTATAAAACTATTTTGATACTACTTTATGCATAACGTTAATTGGATGAAAATAAGCATTGCATCGTTAGTCCTCAATTATACACAGCTTGATCACCTATGTCTAATTCAGGAAGAACCATGCCATGATGAGAATAGTCACCTTAAAATTTTTGTCAAAATTAATTTTCTATTTATATCCCCGAAAAGCAAAGCTTTATGTGCGTATTCATAAAATGTGTCTGTTACGGGAAGCTGAATTAGAAATCATAGTAACTAAGTGGACATTTGCACTACCTTACTACATAGACTCGACATCATCTTACGCCAAATCCTATGTCTCTGCTTACTAATGTCACCATTATCTACTTCAAGCCCGTTATAACGGAATTCGGCTCAGTTAATCATCAAACTTCCTTAATATCATTAAACGTCGGACGGACCCAGTCGAATAAACTCCTTAGCTTTATAACAAAATTTTTTGCCTCGAATCAAATAATCTTGAATTTCTCAAAGAATAGTTGTCACATAGTTTCGTCTTAATTTTAATCCAAGATTGTTTACGCGCAATAAACTAACCTCTTGTTTTCTTAATGTTCTTTCACCTCACCCCAACAGGACACAATCTTTAGAGAAAAGTAGGTCGCGACCGGCGGTTTGTAGATGAACTCCCTCTATATCAATCCAAACAATCCGCTCCTTAGATAACATAATCCGGCTGAGCATACATCAATGACTCTAAACCAAGACGCACAACAATCACATGTTTCATAAATCTCATTTTGGTCTGGACGAAGATTGTCGCTCAATCATAACCATAGGCCACCAAATACGGAAAGCATCACATTGCTGGTGAAACCTATTCGAATATAAAGAAAAGGTAAGTTATTAATGAAGAAAAAATCCTTGGTATTCCCATTATAAAAATATTATCCAAGGTCACTTTCAACACACAACATTTCATCATCCAAGACCATGCGAAGGAGACGAGGGCTATACTTGGATTAAAGTATTAGGGTTACCTTTAAAACCGAAGCAAATGGAAGAAGCACCCATAGCAGCAGGTCTACGTTTGAAATATTTGGCCGAGAGGAGTGCATGGAGGACGATTCAAACCCGAGAAGAAACATTTGCGTATTAATGCTTGCGGCCAATCCTAAAGTGTACAGGTTACCCACAAGTCGATCAACATTATCATACCTTAAAATAACATCGAAAAACAAACGCAAACCTTTTCAACCGCTTTCTTTACGATTTGCGATAGGAATGAAAAACATCACAACAGTCTCAATAACCCTCTTACACACCTTCCCATAGATCTTTAGATGGTTAGTGTTGTCCGGGAATTCGTAACAAAATAGATTGGAGTCAACCGCTGTTGTGGTCGAGCGTTTTTACTGCGGCCCGAAGACTGCATAAGAAAATGGAATATTATATGTATACCAAAATGGAATAGTAATCGAACACCCAAAAACTAATGGAATTTGTAGGATCTAATAAAGAACAATAAGGACCCACGATCAAAAAAGAACCTACCTAAGAACTCAAAATCATATGAATGATATTCAATCAGAATTATGAGGATCGAAAAAAAAATCCGGAAACCCTAAACCCTTAAAAAAAATACAGTCGGAATTGATCTTATGAATTGTAAGGGAGCTTAATCAAGATTAGATCACTTAAATCGAGCGTTATTTGATGAATGATAATCAAACAGGCTAAAGAAGATCGATCAAATGAAGAGAATCTTTTGAAATCGCCATGGACTCTCCACTTTTGAAATTCAAACAATTTGACTGGTTTGAATGTGATAGGAGAGAAAAAAACACACACACCTATTAGTCTTGAGTAAAACTATGTCTATCAAGGCACAATCAAAACCTTCAAAAAGAATACTATATGATTTTAGAATTGGTTGTTATTATGTTTTCTTTTACAAAAATACAAAACACGACAAAGCTTTATGTCGTAACACAAACTTCAAGCTTTTTATATTAAACACAAAAGCTAATTAATGAAGCTTTCTAAATCTTTTTAGAGTTGTTTAAATTTTAAATTACTTAATTACCTTTTGTTTAACTACCATACGACTACTTGTTCTCTATTTTATCGTTCAACTGGACTTCGTTTTTCATCTACACCTTTTATATTTAACATACCAGCATACTGAATATTATATTTTATACGTATTATCTAGTTCATAATAATTTTTAAAAACAAGTACGCTTACAAGTTTGCAGCATCTATTATTCCATCATCAATCATATTACATACCAGGATACCACTATATAGACCCATGATATTCCTTGCCAATAAGTAATCACTTAATGACACATTTATCAATTATTAATATGGAAAGGTGTTGTCAATATTAATGAAAATTTCCTTTTGTTTCAAATTATGCAAATGTCTATTTAGGCTATTTTATACTTTACAAATACAGTTATAGTCACTTACCAAACAATAACAGAAAAAAAAAATTGTAGCTATTATCATTTTATACTTTCGACCGATTATCACCGTTTTCGATCGATTTTACCGATTTCGACCGTTTTTCACTGTTTTGACCGATTTTCACCGATTTCGACCGATTTCCAACGTTTCCGACCGATTTTGACCGATTTTGACCGATTTCGACCATTTTCGTCTGATTTCTACCGTTTTTGACTGATTTTTGACGTTTTTGACGTATTTCATTCGGATTTTCGACCGGTAGGGGATTTTGACCGTTTTGTTTGTTTTTCGACCGTTTTGACCAGGTTTCTCTGGTTTTCGGGACCGGAATTTCGACCTTCTTCGAGGGGGGGGGGAGCCGTTTCCACTGTTTTTTTTGACCGTTTTTCAACCGATTTTCAACGAGTTTTTGACGATTTTGAACCCCGTGTTTTTCGACGATTTTCAACGGGTTTTCGACCGATTTCGATCGTTTTTGACTGTTTTCGACCAATTTCCACAGTTTTCGACCGATTTTGACAGTTTTTGACCGATTTCAGTGGAAAGTATTTGATATCCAATTTCGAAAACGATCAAAATAGGTTGAATACAGTTAAAATCGGTCAAAATCAGTAGAAATCGGTCGAAAACTATCAAAAACGGTAAAAAATCGATCGAAGACGTACAAAGACGGTCAAAATCGGTCAAAAACGGTCGAAATCTATCGAAATCGGTCAAAAACGAACGAAAAGGGTCGAAATCGGTCGGAATCGGTCGAAAACTGTCAAAAACGGTAAAAATCGGTCGAGGACGTGCGAAAACGGTCGAAAATGGTCGGAAACAGTTGAAATCTGTCGAAATCGGTCGAAAACAGTCGAAATCGATCAAAAACTGTTGAAATCGGTGAAAATCGGGCAAAAACGGTGGAAATCGGTCGAAAACGATCTGAATCGGTCGAAAAAAGGACGAAATTGGTCGAAAATGGTCGTAATCGGTCAAAACCGATCGAAATTAGTTGAAATCGGTCGAAAACTGTCAAAAACGGTAAAAATCGGTCGAAGACGTACGAAAACGGTCGAAATTGGTCGAAATCGGTCAAAAACGGCCGAAATCAGTGGAAATCGGTCAAAAACTGTCGAAGTCGGTGGAAATCGGTCAAAAACGGTGGAAATCAGACGAAAACGGTCAAAATCAGACGAAAACGGTCGAAATCGGTCGAAAATGGACGAAATCGGTCGAAAACGGACGAAATCGGTCGAAAATGGTTGAAATCGGTCGAAAGCTGTCGAAATCCGTCTAAATCGGTCGAAAACTGTCGAAATCGGTCAAAAACAATGAAAATCGGTCGAAATCGGACTAAACGGCAGAAATCGGTCAAAAACGGTAGAAATCGGTCAAAAACAATGGAAATCGGTCGAAATCGGTCAAAAACAATGGAAATCGGTCGAAACCGGACGAAGACGGTCGAAAACGGACGAAAACGGTCGAAATCGGTCAAAAACAATGGAAATCGGTCGAAATCGGACGAAGACGATCGAAAACGGACGAAGACGGTCGAAAACGGACGAAAACGGTCGAAATCGGTCAAAAACGGTAGAAATCGGTCGAAAACGTAAAAAACGGATGAAAAATGTTATACCTAACAAGACTCATCTATAAATATTAAAGGAGACCCAACTAGACCCATCCCTTAAAAATATTTACTCAACTAGACCCATCTATAATATTGAGAGAAAAATGTTAGACCCATCTAGACCCATCTATAAATTTAAGAGAGACACATCTAGACTTTATCCCTTAAAAATATTTAACTAACTAGACCCATATAGATGGGTCTAAAATTGCCACCTCTAGCTTACACCTAATTGTACCAGACATTGTTTTATCACCTAGCTTCCTTTGTGAAATAGATTCTTAAAAAAATAAAAAAATTATAAAGACTAACAAACTGTGTTTCTTTTAAAGTTTTGTTTTATTACGCACGTGTAGCTTCTTTCGATCGTAATCGATTGTTATAACTTCCAAGAATAGGAATACGGCGAGTACGATCTCTTAACGCAATGCGTATTGGTAAAAATTACACGTACCTGTCGTAGTATTTTAAAGTAGTAGGACACTTTCAATATTCGTATTATCGACGACATAATTGGTAATCAAAATCAAGACAGGATACTAATGTCTACATCTGACCCGACTCGAGCCGAGCCAAGTATCGTAGGTCCACTCTTACAACCCAAAAATTGGACCATTCCGAACCATTCCTCCACGTAAACACACACAAAAACACACATAATTTAAGCTTGGGTACGTGAAAATGATTGATCAAGACGGGAAATAGCAATGGCTCATCAACTAATAACTGAATTTTATATTACATTTGATAGTTTGTAATCAAAATCATTATACATTAAGTTGAAAATTGTAGAAAATCATTTGTACTTTATTTTGCGCATTGCGTTAAACCTTACTAAGGTAAATGTATTTCCACATATATGGTAGGTGAACTCTGAAAAAGTTATGTACACGTAATGAACTTTCATAAAGTGTTTCAATCCGCACATTTAGGCGACGTGTTACATTCTAAATGGTGTCACGTCAGACTTTCATGTATGACATGTCACCAAAATGTGCACATTGAAACACTTATGAAAGTTCGTCACATCTGCACACCTTTTTAAAGTTCACGTATCCGATCGATACATTTGAAAAATTCATTGCATCAAACTTATATATCTATATATACTCATTACATGTTAATATCTTATTACATGAAATCAAACTTATACACTAGTAGAAAACCACTACGGAGTACTAGTTTGCTCTTAAAACATGTTTGTTATGAAGAAAAAAAATATTTGTATTAATTTAATAATTTCCTTGGTATTATAATTGACAAAAAAAACTAAAATTGAATTATTTACTTTGTGCGTTTGGTTTATAAGTTAGATTGGAATTGGATTCGGATTTGGATTTGGATTTAGATTTGGTATTGGATTAAGAGAGAAAATTTATATTAATTTAAGGGTTAAGTCCATTAAATAGAAACGTATTTTCTAAAATTTACACATCTAGTAAACACACTTGTTTTATTATCAATATAGCCATCCAAACTTTCAAATTTGTAACTTTATAGTAAATACATTGGGCTGCTACCGGTTATAACCAGTTAACTTTTGAAAATGACTGACACGTCATCATTTTTTTATTTATCTTATTTTTTTCTGAGTGACTAGAATTTGCCAACGTATGATGCTTACCTTTTTGACCCCACTATATTAAGTCATAACCACAAAATTAACTGAGTTTGACTTTTTCTTCATCTCATCCAATTATGATATAAATTCCTAATTTCATAAACCCTAATTAAATTTCATGAACCCAAATCATGTCAAATCTTAATATTGTTCATCACTATTGATCTGCCGCCTCCACCACTATAGATATGGTCTTGTTGCAGCTGCGTGGTGGAATCCTAAATTGCTAAAAGGAGAGATTTTGGGAGAACTAGTGGATCAACAACGTGGGCAGCAAGATAAATGAGACCAATGATCACCAGAGAGGCAGATTTATGAAGTGAACGTTGTGATATAAAGTTGAATATGGTTCTAGGCTAAGCTTTCTTCTTCGCATCTCGAAGTCTAAATATTTCATACACTTCAAGGTGGTTGGGTTCATATTTTGTACTATTTATGTTGTATTACCCGAATTTTGATCAGTCAGTTCTAGCTTTAATGGTGTATATTCAACTGGTTGCAATTAAAAACTCGTTAGTTTAACTATTCCTTACATGTGGATGTGGGTGGGTGTTTGGTCATCCTCTCAGCAATGTGCATCGCTCTGAATCTTTTTACAGTTCTTGATCGTCTTCAGTCATGTCATCTATTACTCAGAAATTAGAATTTGTTCATGACCAGGTAATAAAATTGGCTGTAATTTCGAATTTGTTCACAAATAAAATTGGAATTTGTTGAATTTGTGATATAAAGTTGAATTTGTTCATCTGTTACTCATAAATAAAATTGGTATTTGTTCATGACCATGTAATAAAATTGGCTGTAATTTCAAATTTGTTCACAAATAAAATTAGAATTTGTTGAATTTATGATATAAAGTTGAATTTGTTCATGTGTTACTCACAAATAAAATCAGTATTTGTTCATGACCGAATACAAGTCCAAGTTTAACCATTTATTTGTAAGCAAATATGTTTTATAAAATCATTGTCCATGTGAAATTTAAAAAAAATATTTATCTATTTAAAAAATCAGCAGGTCATATTTACTAAATCGTCACAAAGTAGCCAGTTTCAATACCTAAATTGGTAATAAAACAAATGTGTTTACTAGATGTGTAAATTTTGTAAAGTACGTTTTTATTTAATATTAAAATAGAATTAAAACTTGATTTATTATTAAAAAATTAAAACTGTTATTTCATAATATTAAAACAAAAGAGAGAGAAACACAATTGAAAAAGAGGCTCACATGTGTCAGAAAGACTAGCTCAAACCCAGCTTCAATATGAGAAAAGTTCCATAAGGAACATGGTCAAAAAAAAGAACAAACCGCTTCATCTTATCCATTCATTTTATTTTCATCTAATGGTTTAGATTAATTCTTATATTAATTTAATTAAAAAACCCACTTTCATCTTATTTTTTAAAAATTAAATATCTCACAAACCGTTAATCGTTACGCAAAACGAAACATACCATCGCGACGAGAATTAAATCATCTTTCTATAGAGGGGCACTTCTATATACTTTCGACGAACTTTTTTCGAATTTTTTTTTTCAATCACGTCAGAAAAAATCTCATGGGATTTTTTGAAATCACATGAGATTCTGATACAAATCTCATGTGATTTTTTCAGACGTGATTGAAAAAAAAATTCGAAAAAAGAGTTCGTCGAAAGTATATAGAAGTGCCCCCTATAGAAAGATAAAAAAATACTCGTTGTGATACTTTCGACGAACTTTTTTTTTGATTTTTTTCAATCACGTCTGAAAAAATCACATGAGATTTGTATCACAATCTCATGTGATTTCACAAAATCACATGTGATTTGTGATACAAATTTCATGTGATTTTTTAAGACGTGATTGAAAAAAAATAATTCGAAAAAAGAGTTCGTCGAAAAATCACATCTGAAAAAATCACGTCTGAAAAAATCACATGAGATTTGTATCACAATCTCATGTGATTTCATAAAATCACATGTGATTTGTGATACAAATCTCATGTGATTTTTTCAGACGTGATTGAAAAAAAAATCGAAAAAAGAGTTCTTCGAAAATATATATATAAGTGCCCTCTATAGAAAGATAAAAAATTACTCGTTGCGATACTTTCGACGAACTTTTTTTCCGTTTTTTTTTCAATCACGTCTGAAAAAATCACATGAGATTTGTATCACAATCTCATGTGATTTCACAAAATCACATGTGATTTGTGATACAAATTTCATGTGATTTTTTAAGACGTGATTGAAAAAAAATAATTCGAAAAAAGAGTTCGTCGAAAAATCACGTCTGAAAAAATCACATGAGATTTGTATCACAATCTCATGTGATTTCACAAAATCACATGTGATTTGTGATACAAATTTCATGTGATTTTTTAAGACGTGATTGAAAAAAAATAATTCGAAAAAAGAGTTCGTCGAAAAATCACATCTGAAAAAATCACGTCTGAAAAAATCACATGAGATTTGTATCACAATCTCATGTGATTTCAAAAAATCCCATGAGATTTTTTCTGACGTGATTGAAAAAAAAAATTCGAAAAAAGTTCGTCGAAAGTATATATAAGTGCCCCTCTATAGAAAGATAAAAAAATACTCGTCGCGATGGTGTATTTTTTTTCGTTTAACGATTTATCGTTTGCTAGATATTTGAGTTTTAAGAAAAAGGTGGAAAAGTGGATGATGAAAAAATGAGTGGTTAGGATTAACCCATTTGTTTTTTTTTTTTTGCCCTTGTTTTTTGAGGATCTCAACTCGCTTCAATATATCTTTAATAAAACTTTTCTTTTATTAAAAAAATATTCCAACCCTGACCATTTTTGTATTAATTCAGCGATTTGGAACGCCGTAAGACCCTATGACAGCTGTACAGAAAAAAATTCACAACAAATAACATCGCACACCCCCACAACACTAAATAGAACCCCCCCCCCCCCCCCCACCCCCACGGAAATCTCAACAATCGATGAGTATACCACTTACCAAATAGGTCAACATAACACGCCATATAACAATCACCACAAACAGTTACCATATAAATCTATTTTTCCCTTTAGTCCTGAATTTTTTATCATTATAAATTTGCGCTTAAGTTTCTACATGTGAATATCTATAAAATATTTAACATTTTCGCTCTCCTCAATAAAAGCACTACCAAAAACAAAAAAATAAAGAAAAATCTCCGTTGACACAATAAAATAGAAAAAAAAACTTCCCACCTACTCCATCACCAATAATACACCTACCCACACTCCTCCCAAACCGTCTCACTATCTCACTATCAAATACCCCACCCCCCCCCCCCCAACAAAAATACCCCCAAAAAACAACAAATAAAATAACCCACCATATGTGGTGATCGACTAGTAATAAAACCAAAGAGAAGAAAGAAACAAGAACAATACGATAGTATGATAGGTTGGCCGAATATAGCCATTTAATACCTTGTTGTGATCGACTATTATGGACATTTAGCAGATATAAGTTTCAATACTGAATTCTTCAGAGACAGTTTATGAGAACTATGTAAGTTATCTAAAGTCGGAAGTTACCGGCATGACATAACCATAGAGAGTGCAACTGGTTGATACGTCATTTATTTTTCTGTTTTCTCACCATGCTGCCTCACGATGTAAGTGACTCACTTTATCGAACGAACTCTGGATCAGGATGTCGTAGAGGAATTGATCTCCTAGTTCTCTATAGATACAGACTAAAAACTGTAGCGAGCATCACATATGTATGTGTGTCTCCATTTGTAGGCTCTTCAACCGTACTCATATTTTACTGTACACAGTTTCTTTATCATTTAAATTTGCGCTTAAGTTTATACATGTGCAATATCTTAAAATTTTACTTTTGCTCTCTCAATTATGCATAACATTTAACACTTAATTAAGACAAATTATAACGTTGTTCATAATATTGATTTTTTTCCAGTGCAACAATCAATACAAGAAGTAATTTAAGAAGATAGTGAGCTGTGTATTTGTGTGGTGATCGACAGTAATAAAACAAAAGAGAAGAAAGAAACAAGAACAAAAAGATAGTATGTAGGGTTGGCCCGACATGCATTTAATACCTTGTTGATCGCTATATGACATTGGCGTATATAATTTATGATTTTCGAGATTAGAGCATTAGGTATGGTGGCATGTCAAAATACATTTTTCATTTATTTTAGCGTCAAGTCATTTTAACATACACATCTAAAAGATCTATTCACTCATAACATGTCAAATTCTTCCATTTAGGCTTCAACATACCCAATTAAAACACAACACCATAAAAAAAACAAAAAGAAGAGAATCAAAAATTGGCATAGGCCATTTAATTCACAAGCATTTGGCATGAGAAGGAGTGCGATATGGTAACATGCATTTGACATGCCAAATTGGGTGCCATGTCACTTTGTCGCTGGTCCAAAGTGACCATCTCGTTCTCTCTTATACGGAGTACTCCTGGCTTCCTTCCTATTTTTATTTTCATCATTAATCTACAAAATGTGTGAATTGGCGGGAATACCTTCACCCCGGGCTAGTTTTTGGCACCGGTCATTGTCCACCCTACAAGGAATAGCTCCGGCAACTCTCCTGGCCTAGTGAGGCACCAACTAAAGTAGGCAGAAGTCGAGACTCGAACTCTTGACCTTTTATCCACAAAATCTCATCAATGGGCCTATAGCTTTTTCGGAGGTGGGTACCAACTGAGCCAAGGTGCAGTGCGTACGAATAACATGTTATTCGTCTGTCACTTCATCGCTACCTCATCACATCACCAATAAGTAAACACCCTCCCAAACAAAGAAACCAATAACACTTTGTAGGTCCCACAAACACTCCACCAAATATAGCCATTCACTCAAAAAAAAGAACAACGAATAACGAAAGATTTGTCGAATGGCTGGGGAACCAACAGCGGACGAACGGCGCATGCGACGGTGCAGAACATCGACGTCGTTCGTGCATTATTGGCGAATGGTGGACGAATAAAACGTTGCACCGTGCACTCTTATGGTTTGTTGGGTATTTCACTTTTAGATCAATTTTTCAAACAGTTTTGGATTCAGTCTGAAAGTGAAACATTCGTTTTGGTCCGTTTTGTTGTTGATTGTTAGTTTGACCGATTAACCAACACAAAATGACAAAAATACCCTCCATTTTATTCTTTTTATATTATTATCATTATACTAATTATTATTATTATAATTATTATTTTATCTTAAATCATTTTATTAACAACTCGAGAGATTTAAAAAAAATAGTGAGAAACCGAGATACTATATAGGCTACCACTAGCTTTATCAAAATCAATCCTATTAAAGATATGAACGGTAACACGTGCCCCAATATCTTGAGTCATGAAAAACTTTCAGATCCACTTGAGCAAGGTAACTGCAACCCCCTCTAATTCTGAAACGCTCACGATTAATAATTTTTTTTCCTCTGCTACAGTATATGTTGCATTAGTATGCTACAGTACTGCTACAATATCTGGTGAAGAATGTTGCTGGAATCCTGCTAAAAATTCTGCAGAAAATGATCTCATATACAATTCTCATTTTGACCCGCTCATAACCAAACATCCATTTTAACCCAAGACATAACATATATTAACATATAAGAGTTATATACAATGCACGCTATTCGTTTAGACCCGTACTTAGGAAAAATAGGTCATAATGGGCAAGAATGGCACTATGCCAAACACCTCTTAAACTTCTAGCAACATAACATAACTAGTTGTTTACGATACAATTATGAGTTTACATTAATATACACAAAAGCATAGTCCTAGAGTGTTTCATGGTAATAAAGAGGGTTTAGGGTAAGCTCGGTTACCCACGAGCTCCACTATAGGCTAACCTGCGCCTTTTTCCTTTGGGCTTCGTATCGCTAGTCTCACCTATAAGAAAAACATAAATGGAGCAACGTAAGAAAAATCTTAGTGAGATAACATATATAACATTTTAATTAAAATATGCTACTAAAACCACTTGGGTCATTATGGACTGTTTTTAACCAACACGGGTCAACATGGGCTGTTTTGACCCCACGGTTCAACATAGGCTGTTTTGACCACACGAGTCAAATGCGGCTGTTTTGACCACATCGGGTCAACGGGCTTTTTTGACCACAGCGGGTCAACATGACTGTTTTGACCACATCGGTCAACATGGTTGATTTGACCACATCAGGTCAACGGGCTGTTTTGACCACATCGGGTCAACCTGGGCTGTTTTGACCACATGGTCAAATGCGGCTGTTTTGACCACATCGGGTCAACGGGCTGTTTTGACCACATCGGGTCAACATGACTGTTTTTGGCCCATTCTTATCATTTCATAAGTAAGCTTACAAAAATGAGTTTTTACTACTCATAACATATAAAACAATTATTAATGGAACCATAATACGGACATAACACCCTACATAATACAAAACATAAGCATGAGCACCACGTTGTAAGTGGTATCTTTAACGGCTTCTAATGTCCTGTTTCTATTCTTATATACGTTACTCACCTCGAATTCGCTTGATTAATGTCACAAGCTCCCTTAAAACGTCCTCGGCTAAACCTTATAACCTAGGAACATATAAGCGACATGGATCTTATTTAGAATATGATTTAGCTTGTTATAAACAAGCATAAAAGAAAGCTAAGCCATAAGGGGGTGTTTGGTTCGCGGCTTACATAACCACATAAACATAGTTTCTGAAATTTAACACCATTAATTGGTGTTATAGCACCTTAACAAGGTACCCATCACTTATTTGAACACTTACACGTGATTACAAGTGTTCTTGGTGATTTTGGAAAATCACAACTTAACCTAATTTCATAAAATTGTACAAAAACCCCCACAAATGGCACAAAGGTTTAATCTTTATGCATTACCCACCTCAGGGTAACTCCAAAACACGAATTCAAGATAAAGATATGATTTTTACCTCAAATTGGATGATGGAAACACTATTATATGTGTGTTTAGACTTCAATATACTTTTTCCTTAGCTTAATCTTGCTTGAAATTTATTCTTGAATCAAACCCTAGTTCTTGGTATGTGTGTGATGTATGAGAAAGAAGAAGGGGGAGATAGAGTCGGTTTCTCAATTGTTCCAGACTTACTGATAATAATATAGGCATTATAATTTAACTTTCACTATTTGGCAGTGTTGGTCCTTGGTAGGAAAACTATTACATGGTTGGTCCTATTTGCATTAACCATATTTCATAGGAAGTCCTTTTGGCTAACATATGTATATTAGAATGACGATAGTCAACTAGGAAGCATATAGAATAATATTAAATCCTTACCATGAAAATTGGGGTGTTACAATTCTCCCCCACTTATTCGGTTTGTGTCCTCACAAACCATTCCTGGTGAAAAGCGGGGTAATACTTAATGAGCTCTTCTTCGGGCTCCCACGTGTAATCTAACCCCTTTCTATGCTTCCATCTGACCTTAAAAAGGAGGATGTCTTTCCTTCTGAGTTTCTTGACCATGGTGTCAAGAATCTCCACTGGCTCTTCAACATAACCGAGCTTTTCATCAACCACGATATCTGCTAGAGGGACATACTCTGCTTCATCGACCAAACATTTACGTAGCTGTGACACGTGGAAAGTATTATGAATACTGTTTAGTTCTTCTGGTAGCTCAAGTTTGTATGCTACCTTTCCAATTCTATCAGTTATTCTGAATGGACCAATATAGCGTGGTCCTAACTTTCCACGCTTCCTGAAACAAATAACACCTTTCCAAGGGGAAACTTTAAGCATGACATGATCCCCGACCTGAAATTCTATAGGCCGCCTTCTCTTGTCCGCATAGGACTTTTGTCGATCCTGGACCATTTTAAGCCTTTCTTTGATTTGATCGATCTTTTCGTTGGTTTGTTGGACAACATCAAAACTGGCTAATTCTCTTTGTCCAATCTCACCCCGACATATAGGAGTTCGACACTTCCTTCCATACAGCATCTCGTATGGTGGCATCTTAATGCTGGAGTGGTAACTATTATTATAAGAGGAATTCTGCTAGTGGCAAGTATTTATCCCAACTACCACCAAAGTTTATTGCATAAGCCCAGAGCATATCCTTCAATGTCTGAATGGTCCTTTCACTCTGACCATCTGATTGTATGTGATAGGTTATGCTAAAATGGACACGAGTACCTAAGTCCTCTTGAAATCTCTGCCAGAATCTAGAAGTAAATATGTTGTCTCTATCAGATACTATAAAGACCGATACTCCATGTCTAGCCACTACTTCGCGAAGATATAACTCCGCAAGAGCTTCTGAGGACATAAATTCCTTGATAGGAAGAAAGATTGCACTCTTAGTTAAATGATCGACAATTACCCAAATGGCATCACATTGACGTGGTGTCTTAGGCAATTTCGTGATAAGATCTATAGTGATCTTTTCCCATTTCCACACAGGAATCTCAAGAGACTGCAATTGAATCAAAACATGTTATCACAATTATAATCAAATCATCATACCATAAACATCATCTAATCAAGTGCACAAAGGCACTAGCCACTCATAGCAAACAAAGACATAAACTCTGAATCTTAATCAATAGAAAACATAATTAAAGAGTCTTACAAGGTTTGTAATAAGATTACAAGTGATGAAGTAATGATTCCTTAAAGGATGGTGATGAATACTTGATGTTTTGACCTTCAATTGATGCTTCCTTACTCTTATGAATTCCTAGGATTTTAAGATAGGGTTTAGGATTTGAGAGAGATTAGAGAGATCTTAGGATGATTGGTAGAGAAAATGATGGAAGTTGTATGTGAAAACCATGTCCAAATGGGTCTATTTATACTAGTGCCAAGCCCTAGGGGTATTAAATGGTATTCTTGGGGGTTAAGGGTTGTTAAATGCCTGGGAGAAGAGTTATAGAATACGCTTGATCGTTCATGGAGCTTCAAACTTAACTTGGAGAAGGTGACATCAATCTAGTCGGGCGGCTAAATCAAAGGTCGGGCGGCTCCAAGTAGTATATTCATTCAGCCTGGCGGCTAGATTGAAAGTCGGGCGACTGGATTCATTTTTCAGCATACACTTTTCTTTATTTCTTCGTTTAGGCTTCCCGATTGTATAGTACTTGACCGTGAGTCTCTATTCTTCAACATAACTTGACTTTGACCTTATCTCGGGACTTGGAAGCTTGAATGGTTGACTTTTTTGCTCTTGAATTGCTTCTCGAGCTTGATCTTGATACGAGATTATTCGTATTTGTATAAAACTTCATTTCTTCGTCTGTTCCTTGCTTTTCTTGTATTTTGCTACAAATAGACTTGCAAACACACTTTGGTACAATTAAGTAACAAAAGCATACAAAAATAGCCAAATAACATATACAAAAGTAAGGATAACGCGACTAAAAACATGTACAATTTGAGCGTTATCACATACTACAGTGAATACCACTGTTACCTCGTCTTCAGTCTTTATAGATGATCAATTTGCTGCTTGTTGATGTTATGTCACCGTCTTCTTCCTCAGTTTTCCTTATAGCTCAATCACCAAAGTGTTTTTCTTTATGATTCATTTCCTTTTTGTTGAGTTTATCAAGAAGTGGTGCATTATTTATTGTATGAATTCGCAAAGTGATAGCATTTTACACATTTGACGATTCAATGTTGTTTGTCATGTGTGGTTTGTGAAAGGAGTGAAAGTAGACTATTTATACTTACTAATCGTATATGTAACATTCACAAACAACATGAAGTGTCTATTTTGAACACTCATTACTTCATATTTCATTAAATTCTTGAAGGAGACAAAGATGGTGAGTTTATTTAATAGTTTCAAAAACATGAATTTTTTTTCCTAGTAATAAAACCTATATTGATTTCAGTTTGAAACATGTGACTATGATTAGGCTTTAAGTAAATAATATGACCTTTGTAATTCCATAATTGTAACATACATGAATAGAAATTCAAGTCATGAAGTCATTAAGACTCCTAAACAAATATTAGGACTCAATCTTTTATAATATAAAATATAATTAAATATTTAATATATTATCATATATATTTATCTACGCACATTATTCCTTCAGAGTTTAGACTCTCACTTGTGCAAGACAAATATATACCCTTGAAATCACTACCTTACAGAGGTCCCTAACACGACAGATTTAAGGTTACCGGGTCATAAGAACTCTCACCCCTTGTTTGTACTTCCTAGTTTCCTCATCAGTCTTCAAGACTAAATCCTTGTCAGTTCTTCTAAGCTGACCTGGTGTTATATAAGAGTAGAGACTATCTTTTCGCAAGTAATATTCAAGAAAGTACGTTAGCATGGATTGCGCTTCCACATACTTTCTATTCTCATTCTCATTTTAGGTAACATTGATATGAATTACATTCATTTAGCGCAGCCACACCTTGCCATAAAGTTATCTACGATGGGCCTATAATATATTCTCTTATTTTTCATTTCAAAGAGTCTGCAAATCATTTCTTGACTGTCAGACCCTTCATTTTTGCTTCCCACTGAATCCAGCATTAGCACACGACGTTACGTTTTCACGTAATAACTAGAAACTAATACAAAACTCAGTGAAAAAACAAACCTCGTTAAATTTTTAAGCCACACCGCTTCTTTAGTTGCGTTACTCACTGCGATGTACTCCGCTTCTGTAGTAGAATCAACAATAGTATCCTGCTTCATACTTCTCGAGCTTATTGCACCTCCATTTAACATAAAAACATAACCGGATTGTGACTTAAAGTCATCCTTATCAGTTTGGAAACTAGCATCAGTGTGGCCCACCACTTTGAGCTTCGCCTCCTAACCACCACCAAACGTTAGCATCACATCCTTAGTTCTTTTAAAGTACTTAAGGATGTTCTTAATTTCTCCCCGATGCTTTACGCCTAGATTCGTTTGGTACCTGTTCGTCAGGCTTATAGCATATGTGACATTTGGACGAGTACATAACATAGCATACATGATTGACCTAACTGCCAAAACATAGGGTTGCCCTTCCATAGAGCCAATCTAAGTTTAAGTTTCAGGGCATTTCTTCTTACAGAGAGCAATTCCCTTGGGCATCGGGATAAACTCCTTCTTGCAATCATTCATTTGGTAAAGATTTACAACCTTGTCTACGTATGTACTTTGTCTTAGTCCATTAAGCCCTTTAGTCCTATCACGGATTATTTTTTTTCCCGATTGTTGGTGCAACATTGACTAGGATATCCTTTATGTTTTAATGATGACAAATAAATGTTCGCAAAACGTAAAATAACAAACGATAGCCTAAATCCGTAAAACCGGATTTTCCTGTCCGGCGCTGGTCACGTGTGAGCAGCGTGCCAGGCGAACTCTGTATTTACGGATTTGCTTTTGTTGGCTTTCCTCTTACCTGGCACATGTGGAAACTTTAATAAAGGTATGTACATGATATTTGAGCATGTAGGAACACTCCAAATGAGGTTTAGACTTAGAGAGGAGCAAAAACGAACCCTCCTATTTTTCTACAAAATGCCAACTCAAATCCTTTATCAAACGCCTCTAGCCAAGGCCAAAACTTTTTTCTAAACCTAGCATGATCATGTTTTCAACATACCAACAAGCAAAAGCATTCATTTGACCTTAATCCGGATTTACATTATTCCTAATCACGTAACGGGTTTTACTCCCTTATTGGTCAAACTAAGTCATAGGTCACTTTGTGTAAACGCACCCTTTCCCGTTATGGGATATGCTTTACTAAAGATGCAAAGCACTTAGCTTGTTTGCATCAAGATGATTAGTGATCAAATCTATTGTTGATTATCATGGATTAAAGTCTAAATGACTAAATGAGTTTGTGGTATTTGGAGATTAATTATACTTTGAGTTTTCTCATCTCTTTACCTATAAATGTTTACAAACTCACATGTATTCCTCAAATGTACAAGTCCACACTTCTTCTACACAATCCTACAACCCATTATTCCTAATCATTTGTTCACCCTTCTTACCCAATAAATGATTTCATCTCTTCCACACACACTCTCTTCCTAAACAATCCTATAATCACACATGCCCACTCTCTTCTCTTTTATTGGCAATGTGATTATAAACCCAAATCAATCCTTTGATTTCATCCTTATCTTCATCTTCTTCATCTTCATCTTCAAACCTTCACTCACATAAGCCTTCACCAAATAATCCTCAAATATCATTCTCAATATGCCAACTCACATTCCCTTACACAACGTACTATCCTTGTACTTGTTGTACTTCTTGTTCCTTACATTCTAAACAAAGGCCCCTCTGCATCTTATCAAAACATTCTCCACCACTCATTTGCTATTGATGACATCAAATAACGTTATAGCATCATTTATCCCAAGTAAATTACCCACTTTTATATAATTATTGCAAGAATTGTTACTTAATTTCTTAAAGTTGTTAATTGCAGTAATTATGGAGTACATTGTGAAGACAAGCTAAAAGGCGCACATTTTGGATCTTAAATGATGATATTTGAAGATTGCTTATTTCTGACTACATACGCCGTATCCAGAAAAGAAGATACCGCGTATCAGCGCCTGGACTTCACAAGAAAATGCGTTTGTTCAATACCCAATACGGCGTATCCTGCTGATTACATACGCCGTATCCAGCTGGTCAAACAATCAAAGATCCTGCAATAAATGTGATTAAAGACAATTATTACTGATTGATTGTGAACGTAGCCCGCACTCCAAGGAATTCACCCCAATACGTCGTATTGACCTCACTCAATACGGCGTATCAGCTCATTTCCAGAGCCTATAAATAGAAGACTCAAAAATGAGTTTTCAGTGTGCTTAATCATATTCTCTATACCATAAACATAAAATTCGATTTTCTGAAGAGACGAAGAGCAGCCAAAGTCAAACATCAACACTAATTCCATAGAAGACACCGTGTAATTCCTATACTCTTGTAATCATTTGATTTTTGGTATCGTTCGTTAACTCGGTTAGTTTACCTTGGTTGTTCGATTTTACTTGTATTATTATAATGGTTATGGGCTAATACCCTCGGGTATTAGCCATCTTAATGAAAAATCAATGTTTGGTTTGTTTAAATCTTGATTGCTTAATTTATCGTTGATTGTTTAATTATATTTTTCATTTTATACTTGTCTATGTGCTTGAATATGCAACCCATCATTCAACTGGGTCTAGTGAGACTGACCAAGTGATCTAGATACTGGGATGGCTCCCCATATCGCGTTTTATATATCTGGACCAATAGGATCACAAATAATGTCCTATCTTTACCTTTAGATTAGTGAGCTTATTTGGCCTGGCAGGTGACCCTTGGATCAACGAGTACGTTCTTAATCATTGGTAAAGACTTAAACAGTGAACTACCAGTATATAAAATACCGTCAAGCAGTAAGTGGGTAAAGTCCCGATGGGCTAGGGTTTAACAAGATCACCATTGCTTTAATCCTTAAGATAGATTATAATTAAACTAAAAGGATGCTTTATGCGGATGCGTTAATTGTGACAGGATTCAACGTGTCTAGGTCTTAGGAAGAATTATCGCCTAAGTCTTAAGAATGATATGTCGCCTCGAGATAAGCACTCATTGCACTAAACAAAAAAACCATCGTTTAATCAGATTCAATATGGCTAATATATTTTTCTATCATTTGGCTTGACCGCTCTTTTATCTTCGGATTATCTTCTTGCGTGATTATCGTGTATTGAATTGATTTAAGTCGCCACAAAACCTGTGCCAGTCTCTCAGGCTGAAAACCCCCCTTTATCATTAGAACTAGGTTTAACATAGGTTTAACATTAATTAGAAATAACATAGAATTAACTAGACTAATTAGACTAAATAAAATACTGATAGAATATAAGGTTAACTTTCTCGCTCTTAGTGTTCGACACCCTACTTACCAACGAAGCTACATCTTGACCGGGTACACTGCCCGTTAAAGTGTTGTTTTAGGGCAAGTCAGCAAAATATAAATTTAAAACTTGAACTTTCATAATCTACAACCTCACAATGACACATCAAGTTTTTGGCGCCGTTGATGGGGAGTGAAAATTGTTTAATCTTTATTTTGATAGTATTTTTTAATTAGCTTAGCTTAGGGTGTGTTTGTTTCATTAAAATGTTTTAGGTCTGAATCTGACTACCACATCTTACTAGTAAGAGGTGGCTATAAAGTCTGAATCTGAATAAAATATCATTGTTTGTTTTTTTATAATTGTCTGAATGATTTAAATTGTCTATTTTTTACAGTATATATTAAAGTATAACAATACAATGATTTAAATTGTCCATTTTCCTAATAGAGACGGTGTACACACTTTGAAAAGGTAAGACGAAACATATAATTTTTTGTTCGGTTTTATATATTTATGATTTTCGGTTTCGGTTTTGCTCGGCTCGGCTCGATTCAGTTCGGTTAGGTCCGGGATAAAACCAAAAATAATACATCTAGTTTATCTATTTTTTCGGTTTTGCTCGGTTCGATTCGGTTTTCTATTTTTATCGGTTCGATTCGATTTTGACTCGATGCTCGGCTTTAAACACAAATAATTAGAAGCTAGCCAATGAAAATTATTAAGCAACAAAAAAATAAAAAAAATAGGCACACACCACAAGTACAAAAAAGTCATGTATCAAATAAGACGTAAAGAAGTACGATTGGTTGAAACTATATGAATTATTATCGTATTAACTATTAAATAATAAATTAAATATATATATTTAAAAGTAACAAATTTCAAGACCTCATATATCCTGACACATTAACGTGTTTCACCTCATATTTTTTTCTCCATCTTTTACATTCTATCTCTTATAGTATCTTCTTTTTCATCTCCTTCATGTAAAAACCTACAACTTTTTTTACTGTATAAAAATTACACCCACAAACAATAGTAAAAACCCCATAAGTTAAAGTAATGAAGGAGGTAGCAAGATTAAAGGTTAGGACATAGTCAGATCTGCTCATCAACTCTGACTCGATCAGACAAAATATATCTTACCGCGCGCCTCTGAATCTATATGAAAAAACAAACAACAATTATGTTTGACCGCGTCTGACTGGTCAGACGTCAGACTTGGTTCAGATGTTTTTGGCAAAAACAAACACACTCTAAGAATAATCTAATTGTTTAAATTCTGTTTGTGTGCTTAATTGTTTGTTTAAACTTCTGCATTATTTAATTGTTTTCAAAAGTACTCTGCTTTGTAGTCCGGTCCTTTGTTTGTAATTCCCAGCCTAGGTTTATCATGGATGATCCAAACATCACTATGGAGGAGTACATCAGACTTCAAACTGAAAATGCTCAAAGACATGGTGAGACGTTTAATTGGGAAACCGCTACATACGGTAAAGTATATTGTGAAGATTTCAATTCTTTCACGGATTTCGAAGCAGATTTTCCAGCTATCGTCTACAATGATGCATTGACATCGAATGAGAATGTTTTATCCAAACCGACTGTAAGTATTTATGATGTAATTAAAACCGACCTAGATTTTAGTATATCATTTCTGATTCCGATGACGAAGATTATACCTTTGTACGCGACAAGGATTCACTTTATTATAAATTAATCCCTGTCGATGATCTGAAATCGGATCTAGAAAATGACCATGTTGTAATCAATACTAAATCGTGTTCGAAAAACATCAATATCAAACCAATTGACAATGTCGTTTGCATAAGCAATAACACTATGGCAGTTAAGTCTGATAAATGCTTAAACACAAATCACAACCAAAAAAGAGAAATTTCAAATCATAACCAAAAAAGAGAACTTTCAAAAAGAAATAAATCCATTTTGATCATCAAAAAGATAAGTTAGATATGTTTTCACGAAGGGGGGCCATTAATTCTCATAACTAAAAATCTACTGGTGTCGTTTCGCATTCCATTCGACCCTAAGCGGTATTATAAGGATGGTGTTTACACAAGGATATTGCGGAGGCCAAAGTACATTTTTCTTCACTTTGTTAAACCTTAGAAAAATTGGTCTCCAAGAATGAATACGGCATATTGAGGTGACACCTATACGCCGTATTGACTGTTTTTAACTTAGATTGACTAAGTCAACGATTCTGTCCAATATGCCGTATTGAACAAATCCCTATACGGCGTATCAAGTGTGGGTATAAAAACCCAGCTTATATGTCGGATATGATTTTCACACACACTTTTACTCACTTACAAATATTCACCGCAATCAAAAATCTTGGAGTACGATTTCTAGCTATCTGTGTTTAGTCTCTCTCAAATCACCACTACAAGGTAATAATCTTGAATCTCTACCTTTTCTTTTTCCTTTTTCGTATTAAGATTGAAATCAATTGAGGTTAAGATTAGGGTTTAGATTTAGGGGTTTTTAGAAATGCCGATATGCCTCGCTTTGTGTCCCTTTTTGCATACAAATTGAGTAATGGTAATGGGGTCAAACGGGTAGAAATAGGAAACCCATTTTGTTTTTAACTGTAGACTCGATATGGCATATTCATTGGAAATGGATACGGCATATCGAGCATTTTCCCTAAAAAAATTTTCAATACGACGTATCTATTCCTTTGGATACGACGTACTATCTTTCCTGAAAACCCTACATTTAAAAAAACCCTATACGCTGTATTAAGTTTTCTCAATACGACGTATCTATTCCTTTGGATACGACGTACTATCTTTCCTGAAAACCCTACATTTAAAAAAACCCTATACGCTGTATTAAGTTTTCTCAATACGACGTATCAACTATCAATCCCCCAATGCTCTGTATTTGTGCCTAGTGATATGGAGTATTCAAATAATACTATATACGGCGTATCTACATCCTCATATGCCGTATCCACCCCTGGATCAGAATAGTTAAATTTCTTAATCTGTGTATTGATTTTGTCTGTT